>JAHDVE020011440.1:0-18144 GCA_022606495.2 Halesus radiatus | reverse complement strand
GTCAACAACTTCAGAACATCTTTTATAGGTATTTCACTGTGTAGTGAAACAACTTCGGCTAAAGACTTGGCCTTTACTAAGAGTATGTATGTGTGTATAGGTATATATATAAAGAAAGTGTATAATGTATCTATCAAATCTATATGGCCGTTATTTATTTTATGTTTATTTATATACAATGTTTAATATATATATATATAAAACCATTTATTATATTTATGTATATGTCCTATAAAAAACTATTTATTTTATTAGTATATATTTTCCCTAACATATAAATTCGAAAACTAACGTTACTAATATTATCAACATTCCAAACGATTTTTATTAATTCAAAGATCGTTATCATTCTAAAACAAACCAATGAATCCTAATTGTTATGCTTCCTGACGGGGGTCTCTGACACTTAATAACTGTCGCATATCTCAATGACACACATCCTCGACTGTTATTAAAACTAGGTCAACATTCCAAACCACACCCCCTTTTATCGAAGTATGTAGATACGTATGAGTATATATATATATTCGAATTTCAGTACATCTTACGAAGAATAAGTACTTTAACAAACGTCGACATTTAATTGAAAAATAACTATCATCTTTTGCGGTGGACTATCATCTTTTAGAAATCACGTATTTGTAGTTTGCGTACATAAATATTTTTATAGCGCCATTTTCATAGAAAGATTCAATTCAAAGGCGCTCCACACCTGTTCGAACATATTGATGAATTCAACAGAACAAACAAAAACCCACATTACTAGAAATATCAAAATAAGCATAATCATTCGTCGACAATACGTTCCCAAGTTATGTTATAAAATTAATTTTATCTTCGACTTAGGTTTTCAAGGTTCAGGCCTTGCAAATTTTGGGCTTTTTGGAGTCCTACCTTTTCTCCAAACAAAAATCAATCTACAGTTAAATTCAAACTACATGAGATAGCAGGGTCTCATTAAACCAATCTGTCAACCAAACCAAAAAAATAATATATCATGTATATTGTATTATCACTTTTACGTATATTCTTATGTAATATGTCTGAATATCTGGCACAGATTCACGACCTGTGTTGGAGATGTCAGATCCACAATTTTCTGGGAAAACTGGAGTATTGTGGATTATAAAAACTTCGTATTGTTTACATATATTTATAATTTGTACCTATCGATTGGGCAGAAATAATTGCTGATTTAAGCGTGGTTATCTCTGAACTCTTGATGCGGGGGACGGCCTTTCAACCCGGACTTTGCAAAATTCGCAAGTATATAATGTTGTTTGACGAGGGGACGGAACCGGTTTGATCTCCTTTAAATGTAACTGTCTGGAGGACGGGAATTCGGAGGGTCTCGGACCCATGGATAAGGAAGGTGCTCTTTCCGTCGCGGTACAGGGGATGACCAATAGCGCACGACCTGAAAATTGAAGAGGTTACGTATACCGTTTGGTCAGGCTGTACGTCTGTGAAGAGAGAGTTACTGACCGGAAACGTGGTCATCTGAGTACTTTAGGGGTTGGTCTGGAGCCGAATTGCAGCAAAACAAACCGTATTCGATCTCTCGCCATAACAAAAGCTGTGTAAACTAAAACCTAATCATGTAATTTTCCCAAATTTAGGAGAGGATGGAGATGGCGCCAAAACAAGTAAAACTGTACCTTTTAACCATGAAATTCATTGAAACTAACCCATGTAGAATAACACTTAGTACGATGAGGAAAGGCGATAATACTGTGATCATTACATTTATGTATACCAAATTTGAAATTGAAACTACGTCGTATTATATAGATCAGAAATAGTGCAATTAGTATAGCCCAGAAGCTAAGTTTTCCCATTAAAACTCACGATAGAAGAAAAATGGAAAATTTAGGGGTAAAGTTAGGAAAATGCTAGTCTTCCTATAGGAAATTAACGTAGATTGCATAGTAGGATAATAATAGAGAGTTCAGAACATTAAAGTCTAAGATAGGAATGTTAGGAATGCGAATTCTGTCAATGGTATGCGAGAGTCTGCCTACGCTACAAAGAATAGGGGTTACCACAAATAAGGCCTTGTTTTTCCAATAGTCTGAAACAAAAAACAACACAACGTAGACTCCGGAAAAGCTTGGGAAATTGACCACATTGGAGTGCAAAATTTCCGTGAAAATCATGAAAATCGGAAACACTCGAATGTTAGCATAGGGCTAGACGTTACACGCTGGCCAAGGAGGAGAAAAACCTCAAATTGAAAGGAAAACTACAAAGAGTTTTCCAATCACATTAGTTAGGAAAATTTAAGGCAGCAGTAGAGGAGTCATCTTAAATCGGTGGCGCGAACGGAAGTCTATTGCTAAATTAAATCATAAACGAAGGAAGGACGGGCCATCACATCTTTAAAGCCTAGTAGGAGGGGGGGGGCCATCTCACAGTGCACATTGCCATATTCGTGGATAATCTTCATTTAAAGCCCGTCTGATTATCTTTACATTAATTTACTTTGTATTTAATTTAGAATTACCCGTTTAAATATTCTTGCAATTATGGTTGCCAAGGATATGGGCCGGCAATTGCTGGAGGCATATCGGGGTGTTCCGATTTCAGGATCGGGGCTATAATGGTTTTCGTATTTGTACTTGTTGGTTTGAGAATTGCATTGAATAGTATGCTAAGTAGTTTCTACATCTACCACCGTAACTCATGTGTTCAATGCTTAGACTATCGTCTCCAGGAGATTTTCCAGACGTTGTGGTTTAAATGAATTTAATTATATTACTTTCAGAGAGGTATACGTTTTTCCATTATATTACATAACATTAGGAGCAGTCGGTGCATCGTTTCCGAATATCTGTAAATAATCTAAAAGATTTGCCGATTTCCCCCCTTTTTTTTTTCTTCCCCCCGAGTTTTCGATTTGATCATATTATTTCTAACGATTTTAGTTATCATCCGAAAGAATGTGAACCGTAGTTAAGCAAGAAGTCTTAATTTTATGGATAAGGATAAGTCCAAAGTCATGGTGTTTGAAAGAGAGAGTACGAAAACAGTGTGCAATATAATTGTGAATGATGAATACTTGGAGCAAATTGATGAGTTTGTGTATTTGGTAAGTATGTCTAGGAGACATGGAAAGACTGACAGGGATATTGAAAGAATGGTGAATGCAGGAAACTCGGTTGGCGCAAACAAAAAGTTGTCCAAAGAAGCGAAGCTAGCAGTCCACAATGGAGTGCTGATACCAACCCTGCTATATGGCAGTGAGGCATAGAACTGGCAGAGGAAGGATGGAAGTAGACCGAATGCTGTAGAAATGAAATCTCTGAGACGAATGTGTGGTAAAACTATGTGTGATCGTGTGAAAAATGTTGAGATTCGTAAAGAATGCAAGGCTGATGTAAGCGTAGTGAGCAAGATCAAGAAAGGGACGCTTAGATGGTTTGGGCATGTAGAGCGAATGAACGAAGAAAGGAGTATAAAGATATATGACCCGAATGTGAATGGAAGAAGAAGCCGGGGACATGGCACGATCAAGCGAATCAAATACTTTAGTCGGGCCATGTCAGAAGTCGGAATAACAGAAGAGAATGTATGAGACGTTGTGTGAAAGTGAATGAAACAAGAAGTGTGTGCCAAGATCGTGTTGTTTGGCGGTCCGTCCTCTCTGCCTACCCTTGCGGAAAACGGCTTGATTGTTAGTTAGTTAGTTAGTTAAAAATAATTCCCTATTCTTAAAGAACCGAATCGCCCCCCAGAAGTTTATTTATATTATTTAACTATTTCACAGAAATATTATGATTGGCCCTTTTAATTCCAGGCCAGAGAATTATTAAAATTTCTTTCTGAACCATATTGCATAACCAAATCACCACATATTAATCAATATCAGATCTGTCTTATATTAATAAAATATTTTTGCAATCAACCTGTATAACGTTTGAAAATGACATTGCGAAGAAGCCACTTGTTTTGTATGGAATATTGAATAATACTAGCATACCTCTAAATGACCGAGTATTCTCAATATATCACTTTTATTACCAAATGAGCTAGATAGAAGACGAGCCCAAATTATGCTAAACAGATCAGATTTATGGCTTCGTCGATTGTATTGAAACAGGCCACATTGAGTCGTATTCTCACGGACGCTATTTCTTTTGCGTTGAATACTCGTTCGTCTAAACGAAAATCTTGATAATTGATAAACTAAAATTCTTAAAAACTTAAGAAAAGATATTTGTGCATAGCGCAAAGGGTAACAATTATTATTTTTATAAACAATAATTATTAATCTAAAACACTCATCCAAATTGAAAAAACCTTCCGAGCAAAGATAAATGTCGCCGGCAGGACTCAGGTGAAAATATAATAAAAACAGTAATTATTTAATGGAACACTAGTATATATTGATTAACTTGGCGGGTTTGCGATAAGCCGACGTAGCTCAACGGTAGAGCATCTGACCGGACATTAGAAGGGTGCGGGTTCGAGTCCTGCCGGCGACATTTATCTTTGCTCGGAAGGTTTTTTCAATTTGGATGAGTGTTTTAGATTAATAATTATTGTTTATAAAAAAAAAAAAAAAATGAAAATCTTGATAGTTTTTATTTTTAATTTTTGCCAATCCGTTATTTATGTAATTTATATTGACTGTTAGGAGCCTATTTTAATATTTTAATCATACAATACGTCGTGTTGAGAAGCTCAGCGTTGAGGGCGGTTGGCTTAAATGGTAACAAATCATAAAAAAAAGTTTTTTTCGGCGGTTAGAGAATCCTTTACACCAGTTGGTATTTTTGACATTTAAATGAAGAGACTATATTTACCCTTTAATCGTGTGTGGGATTTTCCAATATATTAGATTTGCCACAATTTATTATTAAATAAGCACATATTTCGGGTGTTCGTATTTAGTAATTTTCTACGTGTTGCATGTGGCTATAACTATAACATAATGGAATCAACAAAATCAACACGTCTTTATACCTACCAAATATCTTTACCTTCATAATGCATCGCCCATTTCAATTTATCCGAATATTTGTACAAACATGTAAGTATATTTATACCCTTTTGCCACTTATGGCCCAGCGGGTGTAAACATAATTTGTATTAAATATATTACAGGTAAATCAAAGAGAACATTCTAGAAACACTATGCGAGGGATCCAATTGACCCGGATCGTTTAAAAAATTGATCGATTTTATAAATTAGAACCAAGGTTATATGTTTTATGATTGTAATAAGATGTTAATTATAATATCTAGGCTGTGCGAATATTCATCGGCACATCGGGAAACGTGTGATTATCAAAACAACTGGTTTGATAATTAATTCATTATTCCGAAGTCAGAATACGAAATAAAGATCACAAGAATTGCAATAATGAATTTATTTGAACAGTAAAATAAATACGTGTATTAGAGGAGCCATCAATCTTGATTTAAACAACCGACTGACTTGGAACTTGGAACGTATTATTTCAACATTAAGATTTTGCAAACTAATATTACTCAATATTTTTTAGTCGTGGATTATGATGACACCAATATTTGACGATTCATTTTTTTAAATATTTTTTATTAAGTGTCAGTTGGCAAATATAATATATTCTGGTGAGACGGTATCCGTAAGTACGAGTATATTAATTTAATTTAATTTATTGTCCGCACCTTTTCCAGGCGCCAATTTGTCTAGATTTTCGATAATCAAAATTTACAAAATAAAAATCGTTATCGTTGTCCCTTGTGACAACTTCCTGTGACAACTGTATAAAACCAATTTAACTAAAATCCATAACATTCGGAAACGGCAACGCTATAAATGTAATACCTTATTCATGAAAATGTATCGTTAGTAATAAGTTGCTATCCTAGATTAATAAATGTCTGTATATTAATTAATTATCAATTGTTTTTGTGTTTAATTCGCACAACTACTTTTAAATTAAAAAAAAATTTATGTAAATCAAATAATAATAATAATGGTATACTTGCAGAACTTAATATTAAAATAAAGGCAATGGTTACAAAAGTTGTGGAAAAAATGTGCTCACGTTTAAAGGTGCTGAGAGATGGGGGAGAAATGCAAGAATTGTTGAATTGGGAAAGTGGGTAAATATTCGTTGTTACAATTCATACAAAATATGGTAAGAATATAATAACACAATTTTATTTATAACATTTTTGTTCTCAATAGGTACGTACTACCTATAACGACAATTATTTGATAAATCTTAAGTGATAAATTCATCAAAAACTCACCTGTGCTTGTGACAACCGGAGAAAAGAAAAGTTACGTATGTGTTTTTTTTTAATATTTTGTAATACAATATCTTCACCCTAAACTCATTTTAGCTGGTTAATCAGATTTATTTTTTGAAATGTATCCTTTCCTTTTCTCCATTTTTATTTATTTCAGTTTTTATGTATATTGATACAGACATCATTTACGAGTAGGTACTTATAAATGTATACCTTTCACATATGATATTTTTTTACTAAAATATACAGATATACGTTATATATATGTATTTTTTCCACTCTATTATTGTATTACATCTCTCAAAACATTGTTAGCTCGTCTTTGTTTTACATTTTTTTCTGTTTATCACTGTTATTTAAAATTTCCATTATTTCTTCTTTGCATAAGTTTTGTTTGATAATGTATTGACTATTGTTTAATATGTGTTATTTCCATTTAATTGTAAAATGGTTAACCTAGATACAGAGTCAGTCCTAGTGAGGCTTACAAGTGTATGGAAATAAAAAATGTTGTGAATAATCAATGAATAAATAAATGACACAAAAGGCAGTAGATATTTTGAAAGAATTGATTTATTTTTCATTTAGGTAGGTACATTAAATCAAAAAAATATACGAAAAAGCAAAATATTATCATTGAAAAAATATAAGATTAAAAATATCCATTGAAGCGTCGCCGGGTTACGTTATGCGGTCAAGTTTCATGCGTAGAATTCCCCAAATTCACTATACTCGTACTCGTATTTCGGGAGTTTATTATAATTTAGTCGCGCTGTAAATAAAGTAGTTGAAAATATGTTATGTTGGTACGAGTATATATTTATAGTATCGGTTTTCGGTTTTAATCAGTATCAAACTATTATTCAAGTATTTATTAAAATGGTAGACGTTTTTCAGTAGATTTTGGAATAATTTCTTTTTAAATGAAATCATTTAGTTACCCTTCTTCTATAATCATCTAAGCGCCTGCGTTCCCTCCTTTCGTAGTCTTCTCGCTCTCCGCGGCGTTCCTCGCGGCTCCTGTCGTCGTACCTCCTGTCCCTGTCGTCATCCCTACTGGAAAACGAACGCGACAAATTATTAATCATCGTTTTAAAAATATATTTAATACATTCTTCAGTGACGCCATTATTCCACGTCGAGACTTTCTGTTTTTTTGAATTATGCTCGTCATAAAGCATTTCATTTCGCGAAGGTAAAAGAAAATCTTACTCAGTCCTCCTTTCTTCCCGGCGGCGATCGTCGCGGTAAGACCTCCTCTCCCTGTCGTCATCGTAACTGAAAATATTCAAAAGCTTAATATTTTATCACAAACCTTTGGTTAAACAAATAAATAAAGCCAAATAGTTTAGTTGTATAATCATTATATATTCTAGGTTATGAACAAAAAAACATTAAAAAGAGAGAATCTTATTATTTGTCTGCTTTAACGTTTTTCTTCCAAGAGTCCAAAAAGAAATAAGCAAATCTTACTCCATTCTCCTTCTCTTTATTCCCTGGGGTGATCATCACGCGGAGCGTGATCTAATTATTTTACATATATTTTTTCTGGTTAAAAAAACCACTCAAATATTTAACGAGTTATCACAGTAAGAGAAGGAAGAAACAGGATAAAAGAAGGTAAGAAAATCTTATGAAATGACATGCATATCAGAATATGTCAATTTTTTCGTTTATTGCATCGGGATGCCGATGATAATTTTTTTTATTTTCACGTCGCCCAATTACAAGATTTAAAAAAATCTTTGTTAGATTATAAGATGTATTTATGTATTATTTATTTATCAAACGAAATCAAGAACATATAATACTATGAAATAATATACTAATCAGCAGTGGCGTGCATTGATCTATGATCATAGGTAGGCTGTGTGCAGGTTTTTTAAATTAGATTATGCGATATTATGCTTTGAATATTTTTTTATCATTTTCCACTGATTGTGATGGCCAATTGAATAAATGAGCGTAGAAAATAATTATCAAATTTGTCGCCTATTTTTAGGGTAGGCACAGCTTTTCAGCCTTTATGAACTGTACGAAACTGGTACTCACCTATATGTATTTAATATGTATCGGGGCTCCAGAGGATGTACTCAATAATCCTTCGCCATTTCCAGAAAAAAATTGGCATCAGAAATTTGTTATTATTATTTAAAAAAACGTTACTTACAATCGCCTCCTGGTTTTTCCCGAGCGGCGGTCGTCGCGCAACGAGCGCAGGTCGCGGGTGCCATCATCGCGGAGTCTCCTGTCTTCCTCACTTCAAACAAACAATGTTACTTACAATCGCCTCCTGGTTTCTTCCGAGCGGCGGTCGTCGCGCAACGAGCGCAGGTCGCGGGTGCCATCATCGCGGAGTCTCCTGTCTTCCTCACTTCAAACAAACAATGATAGCGATTACTAGATTGACGGTGATCATAAAATTAGTACGTACATTTATTCAACTAATGAAGTTTTCATGTTTTAAAAAGTTGATGTTTTTTCGCTAATATGATCCGAATAAAATAAATACTTTACTAGAATGAGGAAACTTGTTTTGTATATTAACCCCTTTGTACCGTATGTATATTTGAAAATACATAGATTTCAGAATTTTTTTCGCCCTACTCTTTATTCTATTATTTTTTTCATTGAGTATTAGTTACAAGTTCAGGCGGTGGCCATGTTTATATTTTGAAAAGTGATTTTTGCTTCTAATCCCCGCTTCCACGCCCGATAAATAATTTTTTTTTATTGTTTAATTTCGGAGCCGTATTTTTGTATACAGGGAATGATTTTATTAGTGAAAGACACTCTCAGAGACCTAACGTGCTTTCAAATGAAAGTAACAATAACTTCCAAAGTATTGAAAAAAAGCACTACAACAACATTTTTCAAATGATTCTCAATCAATTGTTATCAAGCATTTAAAATGCTTTCTTACTGTCAGTTTTCAACGGGTTAAGAAAAATTACGTCCTTCGATTTTTTTTTGTTCTACTCTTAGAACCCGAAGAATACAAAAATCGTTAAAATTAAAACAATTTTATCCCCGTGATTAAATAAGCGTTTTGTAAAAATAATTCAATGTTTTACGTAATTAAAACGATTTTTTCACACGAAATATATTGCACGATTGTAGTTTTGCGTTTATTCTCGTGACATATATTTTGACTCCATTTTGGAGGTTTAAAACTGTGTAACCCTTGACCTAAAAAGTTTAAATTGTTTGCTTTATTTATAGTTATATACGTGTTTGCTATTGTCTTCTGAATTATATATTGAGATTTATATTAACATAATGATATACTATGTTAACTTAGTCTCGGTCCCGCCTCTCGTCGTCCCAGCGGCGATCGTCTCGCAGTGAGCGCATACCACGGATCATAAACCTCCTGCCATCTCCCGTACTAAAATGATAACACGACACATTATGATTACATCCAATTATACATTTCTCACTGAGGATGGTTACCATACTAAAAAATAACGGATTTGACCGTCTTGTATATTTATTTCGCTTTCCTTTGTATGTGAATACCGTACAAGAATCCCAACTGTGGGACTATGACATCCACAATTGGAATATGTAGTGACCTAAAAGGAGTAGGGAAGGAACGAAGCCGAGGAAGAAGGAGATTGAGAAGTACCGGGCTTTTCAGATCTGGTCACCAAATACGGGTAAAGCTATTTCAAGTAACGTTTAGATTCTGAATTATGGCATTTGACCAGGGCGAAACTGAGAGTTTCTACCATTCCTGGTAAGGAAGATTGAAAATCGATACGAACGTCACTACGGGGTCGATGGTGCGATGTTCCGTCTCCCTTTTCACAATTTCTCCTTCAGCAGCATAGGCTGATACCGTCAGGAAGAACATCACCAAGAAAATCTGCAACAAAAGATCCAACACGGCACATATTAATATCACATCGATGCATTAAATGCATATTATACATCTGAAAAAAAGGTTTTATTTTAAAAATGCAAGTAATAGGATTTTTTTAAAATCATTTATGATTTTCTGTTTTCATCCAAATGATGTTTTTAAGTAAAATATTATAATCATGAAATAAATGATAGACAAGAGAAAAAAACATCGAGAGGAGTTATGAAATTAATATTTGTATTGTGTTTTAAGAAATGGAATGATATGAACACTTATTGCACACAAAAAATAACTTCAAAAATGTTCGACAGTTCTGTAATGTGCAAGGTCAAATCACGGAAAAAAGTTATTATATAATAAAAAATAAAATAAAAAAAAACACACAAATAGCTAAATTTATCTTTTGATTAGCCTAGAATCAGATTTTTGCAGCAATCTGCAGTCGGGTGATATTTTGAATCCAAACAAAATCTTAGACTTAATAATCAGTGGCGTGCATTGCTCTTTAAACTACGATAGGTTGTAGCTTCCAGGTGCTGATTTTCACCACTACATCCTTATTAAAAATTTTGAACGTCTTATTATTATAAATAATTCCGTAGAGAGTCATCTCAGCTGTTTCTGGTTTAAAATGACAAAGAAATCTCTTTGGGTAAAACGCTTATGACTCGAAGAAAAGTTTTCATGAATTTTTTTTTTGCAAATCAGTATTTTTTTGATTTTAGGTTTTTTTTTTCAACCTTTATAGACTGCATGCCACTGGATTTGTTGTAGTTCTATCATGATTCATTTAAGGGTTTAAAGACTTTTCATAAAATTATCATTTTTTTTATTTTTAAAATTATATTTCTCGCTCCTTTATAACTTACCAAAAAGGTCTTCATGGTTTTGTTTGCCACAGTGATTATGGACCAGCTTACAATACAAACTGAGGGTAAAGACTGAAGTGATTAAATATTTCCAACATACAGTATTATTTATACTATTTTCTAAACTAATAGAATAATAAATCGTAATAACTTGAGTGGTGGGTACCCTTTGAAGAATGCAACAGAGTAACACATAATAATATAATGTAAAACATATCTTCTACGTCGGAATTATGTCCTCCCATACTTTGTACGTTCTACTCATTACGCATGGAAATGATGATAGTAAAATATTAACCTTTGAATAAGCTGACGAAATAATTTCCGTTCTTGACTTATATTATTTTATCTGTAACTTTTTTTGACTAACTGTAAATTTTTTCTAAAATGAATTGATCCGATTGATGACTTGAATTTTATGATAAAACTTTACAAGTTTTTAATCGTCATGCAACTTGTTTTTATTAGCTCTCCTTTCTGCATAGATAACACTATTTTCTAGATTCCAAATATTATATCATCTGTTGTTTAAAATTTATTTTTTTATTTAAAGACATACAACAGTTATTTCTAATTTTGAAACTGTCAATTCATGATGGAATTCCATATAAAAATGATTTTTTTATTTTTAAAAAACCTATCCGGGTGAAACCGGTCCTTTAAAAAATAATTAAATGGAAAAAAGTGACAAAGGTTTTTTAATTAAAAAAATCATTTTACATACAACAGTGTTACATTCCCATGAGTTACCACTTCAACTCAAATTGGAACTATTAATTTTTGCTACATAATATTAAACTTAACAAAGCTTTCAAGACAAATATATAAATGAAAATATTAAAATATATATATATATATATACGAGGTGTGTTCAAAAGAAAAGGCGAATTTCGAATTTTTTCGAAAAGTATTTATTTATTCATCAATATCCATTTTCTCCCCTTCAAAGTAATCCCTCTCAGATATAATGCACTTATGCCAGCGCTTCTTCCAATCCTCGAAGCACTTCTGGAATGCGCTTTTCGGTATGGCCATCAGATCGTTCTTCGATTCTGACATTATCTCATCAATTGTGGAAAAACGCTTTCAGTTTCGGGAATAGGAAAGTCACAGGGAGCCAAATCTGGTGAATACGGTGGTTGAGGCATGATTACGGTGTTGTTTTTGGCCAAATAATCGAAAGAGCGATACTAATGCGACGTTGCTTTTGCTCAAAATTTAGCAATTTCGGAACAAACTTCGCTGCCACACGTTTTATGCCCAAAACATCCGAGAAAATTGCATGGCATGAGCCGATTGATATGCCAACATCCTCTGCAACTTCCCAAATAGTGATTCGACGATTTTCCAAAACCATTTTCCTCACGTTTTCGATGTTTTCTTTGTTTGTTGACGTGGTTGCAACTCCAGGACGCTCATCGTCATTAACATCATCTTGGCTTTCTGTAAAGCGCTTGTACCACTTATAAACACAGTGGAAGATACTCTCAGTATCGCCCCGGTGAAAGACCACCATTCAGAATTGAAACGTTGCCTGAAATGGCTATTAGCCGTGTTTGGTGACCAGATCTGAATAGCCAGGTATTTCTCCACCTTCCTCTTCCCCTTCTCCTTCCCCTCCTCAATACCTTCAGCTTAACAACATTCCCCAATTGGGGATGCTATAGTCTCACTGGCTCCAGACGGTTGGGAGCAGTTGGGACTCTTGTGCGGTATTCATATAAAAAAAAACACTTTTTTGTGACAAAGTAGACTCGCCGAATGCCACAGTCAACATTTTAAGTGCGTTGGAGCACTTTATTCCATTTTTTAAATTTCTAAATTTAATAAATATTCTTTGATCCATTTTTTTCAAAAGGAAAAAATCGAAGAACACACAAGACGGCTATCAGAACAGTTGATATATATGATAAATGGTTTTCCAAATAGCATTTTAAAAAATAAGATCTCAGAACATCATGCCTCAATTCCTCAGGCAATTTATTATAGCTGGTGTAAGCAATGTATTCCAATTATTTCAATCCGTATTTTGTAGAGTGTATTTTTGATATGTATAGTTTGTGGTGTTGTCGTGTATTATTATAATTTTTCGTCTTTGTTTTGTCATTTAATTATGTTTTTAACCGCTTAAAGTAAAGAACATTACCTTATTGATTTACGTTAATGAATATAGCCTTGAGGATAAACAAGTAGGCTTCACTGTTCCTATTCGTAAATGCATTCGATGAATATTTTGACATAAAACTATTATTTATGTAAATTTTATTCAAGCTCCCTGTTCTATTTTAAAACTGCCTGCTTTATAGGCGAAACATGTTTTATGAATTAGGCATACAATGTGTGAAGGGAGGAAATAGTAAATAATAATCTATTATGTAATATTTTACTTAGATTAGTTCTTCAAAGGGCACCTTTTATTAATATTATCGCTTCAGAGGATGGTATAAATACTGCGCGTAGGAAATGTTTAATCACACCAGTCTGCACCTTCAGTTTGTACTGATAGTTCTTTGATTAGCAATTATTGCAAACAAAACATGAAGAAATTTATGGTAGGTTTCCGAGAGTAGAGAAATTTCTCTCAATTTTCTCAATATTTAGTTCACTTTTTATTAATTTACAATAATATGTAATTTTTTTTTTCATTTAAAAAAAATTGTTGTAGCTTTTCTTCGCGGTTTTCTTCCTGGCAGCATTAGCCAATGCCGCTGAAGGGGAAGTAGAGAAACGGGAGGAGGGATTGCGCACTATCGACCCCATTAAAAGGTTAGTATTTGAATGAAATGAAGAAACTTTTATTTAAAGTGTTGAAGTTGTGTCAGCCACCGGTTTCTGTTTCGCCGCGAAATTGTGTTTAAAAAAAATAATATATATTGTAGGTACTTATAATGATATTTGCTCTTTACGAACATCGACGTATTAGTATTAAACTGCAAGAACTTCGAAAAACCGTAAATTACAATATTGGAATCGAATTATTCGCCAAAAGGAGCTCTTGCCAGTATTTAAATAGAAACAAAACAATAAAAAAATGTTTGAATTCTTAAGAGCCGAAAAACCAGTGTGAAAATCATCAAACATTCAAATGTACCGAGATTAATACAAATTTAAATTATTTATTTATACCAATTGTTTTAATTTAAAATCGACGATCGTCCTATGCACTTCAATTTTAAACAGAAAGAACAGTGAAAAGAAACACATTTTGACACTTTTGTTTACGTATTTTGACATAGACGAGTATTTATAACATTGGTTTTTAATAACATAACATTAACAGAATTTTACTTGGCGCAGGTTGATATTGGACCATTGATGTATTGGACAGTTGGTGTTTATTTTTCATGTTCTCTGTAATTTTTATGTTATCATCTTCGTTGGTACGTATTCCACCACAAATGTGTTATTTTTAACTAAAAATGTTGTTATTCTATTAAAACTTTTTAAAATCCTAATAGTATACGTGGACCCTTGCTACGAAGGCTGTCGACTAGTTGCAAACTATGTAAGGAATTATAACTTGACGAGACGATACCGTCAGGAATGAGAGGTTTTCTTGAGGCGGAATCATTATTACACTGTTTTTTTAATCTAACATTAATTTTGTTTTATTCGTATTTTTTTATATATTGTAGCGTTGCTGACGACAAGAGCGTTGCACTTCGTGATGCGCGCTCTCCGCGGGACGATCGCCGCTGGGACGATGACAGGCGCGACAGAGAGTAAGTTAAGATTCTATCTCCCCCTACTATCCATAAAGATTGATTGATTAGGCGTGATGCGCGCTCTCCGCGGGACGATCGCCGCTGGGACGATGACAGGCGCGACAGAGAGTAAGTTAAGATTCTATCTCCCCCTACTATCCATAAAGATTGATTGATTAGGCGTGATGCGCGCTCTCCGCGGGACGATCGCCGCTGGGACGATGACAGGCGCGACAGAGAGTAAGTTAAGATTCTATCTCCCCCTACTATCCATAAAGGTTGATTGATTAGGTGTAAGTTAGTATTAAAACTTGAGAGCAATTTTTAAAAAATTCAAATAAAGATGTTGAAATTAAAAACAATTGTTTTGGGTACTTAAAATTATTTTCTCTTGAAACAAAGTATTTCAAACATTTCGACATTTCAAACATTAAACAGTATTGAATCTGAAACCCTTGGATAAAATATATTATTTTTATTTGTTTATAGTAGTATGATGGGCAGAAACCCCCCCAAGTGTTTATTTTCATAATTCCAATGTTCAATTCAATTTATCTAGTGAGAAAGACGGTAGGGGTTTTGTTCTATGTATTTTGCCTTACGTGACGATCGTTGCAGGGACGATGACAGACGGGACTTGTATATCAATACTTCTTGATTTTCCACTTAGTTTTTGTTATTGTTAATTAAAATTTTTAATTACTTAAAAGAATTGATATGAAAGTGTTAAAAAAGTAAAATTCAAACCTTTGTCCACAATCGTAAGATGGTTTTTTACGAAAACGGAGCTATACAAATATTATTAATTTCTTCAAAATATTGATGTCGTCATTAATATATATATATATATATATTTATATATATATATATATATATATAATAACATATGATGATTGAAAACAAGGATAGCTTCGCTTTCGAAACATGTTGATATGTATGTATTAATAAAGTGGTGATTACAAAGTAATTTTGAATAAGTTTATTATTATTATTATTTACGTATAATCAATCATGTGCTTCCAGTGAGGATGACAGGGATAGGAGATACCGAACAGATGACCGCGACAGGCGCTCTCTGCGCGAAGAACGCCGCAGGGAAGAAAGGAGACGGGAGTTCGAAAGGGAGTAAGTTGTATCATATAATAAAAATATTATATTCAACCATAACACAGGAACACCTCTCGAATAACGGAAAAAAAATTGAATGTCAACCTTCTTTGTAATAATAACAACAACAAAAAGAATACACCCCTTCTCCATGAAACAAATTTCTCGATGAAACATCATTGAGGACGGTTTACCATTTCCACTGATCACTATGTTAAAAATCATCGTTTCTAGCATACAATTTTGTATAACTTTTTGGACTCCATAACGTATTTTGACAACTGTAGATTAGCTGAAATATAAAAAAGGATTTGTTTTGTTACAGTTTAGAAGAGGAGAGGAGATTCCGGGATACACGCCGTGACGAGCGGTCGCTGTGGGAAGACCGCCGCAGAGAAGAGTTCAGAAGAACGTTGGAGTTAGATATTAATTTTCTTTATTAATTTTTAAGTTTTCATAGACATCATAGAATTATTATTGAACCGATATAATTTACTACCAGCTAATGCTTTATATAAAGAATTGCGTTTCTTTCCAGGCGGGATGACGATAGGGACAGGAGGTACCGCGTAGACGACAGGAGCAGCGACGCGCGTTCTATGCGCGAGGATCGCCGCCGGGACCTGGAAGACCGCGACAGAAGGGGACTCTGGCGCCTGATTGATGTTAGACGGAGAGACGACAGGGTAAACATTACTTAAACTTATAAATTCAGTTCAATTAAATTCGTTTTTCTCAACCATTGTTATCCGGTATCCATTATTAGTTACTACATGTACGAGTATAATAATTATTATCGATATTCATTATGGTTTTCAGATCTAAACATCGTTGAAAACCAGAAGGAATATTACTGCCCCTGTCTCGGAGACTCTTGCTTACCCTGAATCTTCAACCAGTGCAATTACTTATACCTAATAAAGAAACCGAATCCCATTTTTAAATATTTTTGTTATTTCTAGTAAAACTTTCATGAAATCTCAAATATTTGATTGAAAAAAAACTGTACTTACACCTCACCCCTTTTGGACTACTTTGTGATTATTAAATTGAATTTGTAATAAAAAACGTATTTGTAAACACTATTCTTAATTATTTAAAAAAACATATTTTCCCATTCTACAGAGAACATCACATACCAAAGAAAATAATCCACTCTGCATTCAGCGGATACTTCTACTCCAAACATTTGTAGCAGCTACACATTTAGTGGAAGAAAATACAGATTGTCCTCGATAATGTTAATTCTACCTAAACAGTTTATTCAATACAACGGCTAAGGTTTTGTAATTTGTCCACTTTTTTATATAAGTTATCAATGATTTAGTGTTAGTTTCGAAATTAAATAATGCATTTTAACAGCCATAATACAAAAAGCTTATTTTTTACACCGGAGCGTTTTCTCTTAGTTGATGTAAATATAGCAAGTTGAATCAATCTGTGTTCGCTGTGGAAAATGCCTCGTTATTTTAAAGCTACGCCTGACTATTGATTATCCACTATCGAAAATACACAGAGGAACAATTTTTAAGACGATTTCTGTGGAGTTCGATTTTTCTGCTGTGATTACTGTTTTTCAGCGGTTAGGGGTGCTGACTTGAAAACTGCAGTTGGTTTTCTTCTATCACGTCACTTTAGATGTCTCCATAGCTGATCTCATTGGGATTACTCTAACCTGATCTAGGGGGGGCACGAGTACTAAAAGCGTAGCAATATACTACTGAAGACACACGTAAAAAATAGTTTGACGCCAACCTAACAAAGGAACAATAAAATAGATTTTTTCTCTGCCGTGATTACTGTTTTTCAGCGGTTAGGGGTGTTGACTTGAAAATCCGCAGTTGGTTTTCTTCTATCATGTCACTTTAGATGTCTTCAGCTGATCTCATTGGGATTACTCTAACCTGATCTAGGGGGGGCACGAGTACTAAAAGCGTAGCAATATACTACTGAAGACACACGTAAAAAATAGTTTGACGCCAACCTAACAAAGGAACAATAAAATAGATTTTTCTGCTGTGATTACTGTTTTTCAGCGGTTAGGGGTGCTGACTTGAAAACTGCAGTTGGTTTTCTTCTATCACATCACTTTAGATGTCTCCATAGCTGATCTCATTGGGATTACTCTAACCTGATCTAGGGGGGGCACGAGTACTAAAAGCGTAGCAATATACTACTGAAGACACACGTAAAAAATAGTTTGACGCCAACCTAACAAAGGAACAATAAAATAGATTTTTCTGCTGTGATTACTGTTTTTCAGCGGTTAGGGGTGCTGACTTGAAAACTGCAGTTGGTTTTCCTCTATCACGTCACTTTAGATTTCTCTACAGCTACTTATTTGCGTGAATTATAA
>JAHDVE020011439.1:0-129153 GCA_022606495.2 Halesus radiatus | reverse complement strand
TTTTAGAAACTTTAACTCAAAGAATAATAATAGTATCTACTGAGCATTAACATTATCGTAATATCCGTATTGATAATTGGTTTGCTCATGAATACTCTAATTTCTTTCATTAATAATAGTTTTTTTTATATTGAACAACAATTATAGAGCTTAAAGTCTCGCAAATTAAATTGAAATTTGGCCAAAACTAAAAAAAATACATATTTTAAATACAAAAAAAATCGAAAAATAAAAATGTCCATACTAATCCAAAAACAGAATGCCCACGTGACGCCAGATGTTCCAAATGCAATGGTAACAACATAACAAGGTGTTTTGATGAGATAACGATTTATAAATTCTACTAATACTTATATGTATATAATAAAACTTATATATTCAGAATCGACGTTTGTTGATCCATATGAATATATATTTATAAAGCCATTATATTTATCACTGAATTTCCATATTACTAATCACCTGTTCAAAAATGAATAAATGATCGTCAACGTTGATTTGATATTCCACATAAAGTCAAATAACATGTAAGAAAAAATGATGAATTGAAAGGAGTACTTATAGATGCAATTATCACGGTATTTCTTTATTGTAAGCTACTCGCGTACGATTCAAAGTTATTTTATAAAGTGTGGTATCGCGGAGCATCAAGACTGTTTTTCGTATTTAATTTTATTTATTTTAGAAACAAACAGTACATGTACAATATGATTGTTGTACAAACTACAAAGTTACAAATAATTATTACATCGGTACAAATGACATGTCTGTATGAAATAAATGTGACTTCATTTTTTTTCTAATGTTGGTACCGCCCGAGAATCCCAAGTGCTCCCAGCCGTCTGGAGCCAGTGAGACTGTGGCATCCACAATTAGGGTATGTTGTGAGTCGGAAGGTTGTGGGGTGGGGGGAAAAAGATTGGGAAAAGAAAGGTGAGGGGAGTACCTGGCTATTTAGATTTGGTCACCGAACACGGTTAAAGCATTTTTTTTATTATTTAAACGCCCGGAGGGCTATTACATACAAATGCATCATTTTTAAATCACATAAAAAAATATATAAAAAACATGCACAGAAGTTAATTACGCTTGAAATAAGAAAAAAAAATTGCACCGAAGATAAAAATACACAGGAATATAAAGGAACAGAAAAAAAAATACAATATCCACAAAGTCAATATTAATATTAATAACAAATAAGTAAATAATGTAAAACATTCTAGTTAACAATAATTTATAATAGAATTGAAATTAAAACACTTTTGTACTTTCTTCCACTTATTTATTTTCACCAGGACCGGTTTCATCCCACTACGGACATTTTCAGACTGGTCTGAAAGTACAAAAGTGTCTTAATTTCAATTCTAATACAATGGAATTCCACCACGAACTAACAGTCCAAAAACTAGACTCAATAATTTATAAACTAGGTAGATTAAACTAGGTATTTCAAGCAACGTTTCGATTCTGAATGGTGGTCTTTCACCAGGGCGATACTGAAAGTATCTACTACTATGGAACGTGCCGCAAATATACTACACATTATTTTTAATTAATAAATTGTGAAATAACACTAATTAAACAAATAAAATTTACTTGCGCACGTCGGGATTCGAACCCGCGACCTCCGAATTTTTAGAAGAGCATCGTAACCACTCAACCACGGAGTCCGTCATGTCTCTATGTTATGCTAAGGTGATTATATACATGTTAGGGTGTAGTTTTCAAGTTCGGATATGAATTAGTCGCCCCCAACACAAAGAGGGGTATCTCATATTTAGCAACTTTCCAGGAGACTCAAAAAACAACTGCTTTTTTGCCTGATTCTTATGTATTTTATCACGTTTCGCTAATGGGGTTTCTAATGCGCATTTTTTTTACCCCGTTATACTAAATTGTTTAAGAATTCGGTAAAAAAAAACATGTTTTGGCTCTCGTGGAAAGTTGCTAAATATGAGATACGCCTGCATTGTGGGCGTTGAATTACTCTGGATTGGTAATTTGAAAGCAGCTTTTGTAAATTTGTTTTACAGAAACAGTAGATCAATGTAGAGTGATTGTGATATAGAATATATTCATAAATTTGATAAAATATATTTTGAAAAAAATCGTGTATTTTCTTAATAGATCGTTTTTATTAGGGTATGTACATCTTTTCAGGTTTTATAGACTACACGCCACTGACTGGGTGGGGTTAGTACAATATGGTATGATAGGGAATGATACATGGTAAAAATAAAACGGTATATGAAAAATGTGTACAGTGTATAAGTGCATGTGTGAGTGCATGTGTGTGTGGGTGAACGTGTATGTGTACTTATGTGTCTGAATTGTGATGTATAGTGGAGAGTTGTGAGTGCGCATTGATTAAGGTGCGATAGGGAATCAAAAATATGTCGAAATTTGAGCTAAGACTAAGATTCTTGAATGTTTTGAGAACAATTTATAAATATGGATATTTATTAATGAAATAAATGAATTTTATTTTCAACGCTCAATAGCTCTTACTTAACTAAATGAAAATATTTTAATTCACCTATATCCCATACAAATATTGGACAGATTTCATGACACCAGAGCTCATCGTTAAAGAGTGTTGAGTGATTCATACCTACAACAGATATTCTGTTTGTAAAAATATTTGTTTTCATAGTTAATACGCATACATATTGTGGTCATGTGATCACAGTAATCAATACTTCATTTTTACATTGATCGGTTTCAGCCTTCGTGGGCTTCATCATTCAACAAGTATTGCCACCAAATAAAAATAACAGAATCCCGCTGTATGCAGAGGTAGGTCAGATCAACAGATCCAACAGTCACATTGATCGCCCATGATTCAGCCAATGACCGGCCGCTGATTGGCCCATTCAGATGCAAATCCGTTCGTGGTGTTGCCAGTGTTACTCACGACAGTGGATTTATTAATTAATTAACTCCCTTATTCCGCGCTGGCCATGCTGTGATACATCAGAAGCTTGGTTATTATGGCCCTAAAGGCATACCACTAATCACTTCATCTTTCTCATAAATAATGGCTGCGTCGATGGAGTCTCTGGAGACGGCAGACCGTCAAATATCTACCATAAACTTGTTAATTTTTTTTCTTTCTTAGCGAATGAACTTATTTTGCATATATTTAGTAATATTTTTCTATATATTTCTTTTTTTTTCTTCCTCTTATTTTACGTACCTATTGTTATTTACGAGTATTTGTTTGTATTATTATTACTTATGGAAGGTATTGTATCGCACAACCCTTGGAAACCTCCCAGAATAAATAACTATTATTATTATTATCATAAGAGACGTTTGTAGTATAAATAATATCAATGAACACAGCAATGACGGGAATATTCATAATGAAATATCGCCATACTTCACGTGACTGGGGGGTCGAAGGGCTGAGGATCTCTCAGTCCGTTTCATTTATCGGACTTGATATGAATTATTTAAAAAAAAAACATTATGAAAAACCAGCGCACCCTCTCAGTCACATGCTACATTTTCATTGCATTATTCCGATTGGTTTCTTCGTAATTTTTCCAATTTGTAATATAAAAAATCAGCATTTTTAGTGGATGTTGTAACAAGTTACCGACATTATCGATAAATCCTTTATCGATGTTTTGTGCAAGGGGGGCCTGGAGTATTAAGCATCCCAGAAGTGATTTTATTACAAAACGGTGCTGTATAAAGTTGACCATTTATTAATGTTATATGTTTTTAACTTTAAACACAGTATCTGCATGCTCATATTCGAAATTAAAGTACATCTTAATCATTGACCGATATTTCCATGTACTTACGCCAGTTAGGCGAGCAGGTTGTAACGAATGGCGAGGTGAGGTCGTTTTCAAAAAATGAATGGTTGCGTGAAAATTAGATAAATTCATATAACGCGATCTTCCTCTATCCAATTGACAGTTGATCTGTGACTAAACTAAACCAATATGGGTATGTTTTTATAGATACCTATATAACTGCTGAGTTTTTCAAATAATTGTTACAAAACATTACAGGAAGATAATTAAAAAATTACACAATTTTTTTGATCCCGATGGTCGATAACAGCAATAAAAAACAATCGGAAAAAAATTTGCAAAGTCATCACATATATATCATATTGTAATTTTTTTTTGTATACAGTACCAGGGAACATTTCTCCCTCTTCGTGTGTCATCTGTGGTTAGAGGTGCATAAATGTGGAGATAATCTTCTCTACCCAGTGAGCGGGCTGCCTGTTGCTACTGAAGGGCTTTTATTTAATTTATTTCAAAGAATTGTAAACTGTGTTTTATGTGCTAGCGGCACTTGCTGATATCAATCTTATATTTAAACCCGCTCACTAAGGTAATGGAGGGTATAAGATGGAATTTGGGTGGAGATGGAGGGGGTCGGTGCTGGGGTACAGAGGATGAGGTTGGAGATAGAGGATATAATGCATTGGTTATATCTGTTATGTGTTACGTAGACGCTTTTATATTACATAGGTTACATGGCCGATTTGAAATTTCTAACTCGTGTGCCTTCAATGCATTCGTCAAGTCATTCCTACGCGGGCAATCCAAAAAATATTTCTATTTTTTTTTTATATGATTACCACACAAGTGTTTCAACTGCTCCCAAGCGTAAGCCAGTGAGACTATGGCATCCTTAATCGGGGTATGTTGGGAAAGGAGAAAGGTTGAGAAGTACCTGGCTTTCAAATCTGGTCACCAAACATGGCTAAAGCCATTTCAAGCAACGTTTCGATTCTGAATGGTGATCTTCCACCAGGGCGATACTGACAGTATCTACCACTCTGGAACATGCCGCAAATAAACTACATATTTTTTTAAATGATTGAATTGTGAAATAACACAAATTAAGCAAATAAAATTTACTTGCCCACCTCCGGATTTGAACCGCGATATCCGGATTCGTAGCCAAGAATTATATGCTTTCTTAGTCTAATTATAACGCACGGTTAAAACTATTTTCAAGTGTAGGTATGTTATGTATGTTACTAGTGGAAGTACCCGGCATTTTCCGGGGTATGAATGGTTTGAAGTAAAGTTTTGAGGTTGTGATGTGTTATCCTTACCCAGTAATTGTCGTCAAGTGTGCAAAATGTCATCAAGGAGTACCAACAATCTGCTTTAAGATGTGGAAAAGGGGGACGGGAGTGGTTTTTTGAAAACTCACGTAGACAGTGACCTTCCTCTTGATTTGAAGGTCAAGTGTGCAAAACTTCATCAAGCTCGGAATAAAACTGCCCGGGAAACTACTTTAGTTATAATTCAACTTTCTCTAGTATATATTTGTATCGGCTTCATTTGAATGACAACTTTTATTTTAAAGAAATAAAAAATACGTATTGCAAAAAATAAGATTCATCATTTAACAGAATAATAATAATTATTATTATGATCACCATATATTTGGTTATTTTGATTGGAAATGACCTTCCCTATTACCCCACTTCATTGAATCCATGACTTATTGGACACCCTGTATAAATGGACTTATAATAGATTACTATAATAGATTATTATTATAAATTACTGGCATGTTCAAAGCAGAAGAACATCCTATGTACATACAAGTATTATTTGCTATTTGGTAGGTACCATTAATATGTAACCAGACAAATTCAATAAGTAATCCACGTTGACGTAATCATAATACATTATTACTATTTGGCCTTAAAAATATATATTCATATAGATCAGCAAACGCCGATTCTGAATATATAACTTTAATT
The DNA here is from genome assembly GCA_022606495.2 of Halesus radiatus. Taxonomy (NCBI): domain Eukaryota; kingdom Metazoa; phylum Arthropoda; class Insecta; order Trichoptera; family Limnephilidae; genus Halesus; species Halesus radiatus. The sequence continues at coordinate 123,404 of JAHDVE020011439.1, read as the reverse complement.
ATATACGTAGAATTTATAAATCATTATTTAAAAGTGAATAAAAAATCGTCTCATTGCGTTTGGAACATCTGACGTCACGTGTGTATTCCGTTTTTGGATTAGTATGGGCATTTTTATTTTTCGATTTTGTTTTGAATTTTAATATATATTTTTTTTATCGTCAGCGAAAATTAAACTTAATTTTGGTGACATTAAGCTGTATAATTGTTGTCCAACATAAAACAAATTTATCATTAATGACAATTAAGTAATTAGAGTATTCAATGAACAAACCTATTGTCACTTCGGATATTATGATGATGCTGATGCTCAATATTATTATTATACTTCGAGTTAACATTTCTAAAAAGGTACATAATGTTATTACTCATGTTTAGTTATGGTTTACCCTGAATAGAATATACAATTATGTATGGTAAAGCTCATCCTTATTTTGACATTTGACATTCTAACCTCAAAACTGACTGGCCATAGATTTGTAGCATTTTTGGCGGGCTTTGAAATATTAAAACTTTGAAAACTAATTTTTGAAAATAAAACGAAATATACTGGTATTGTTTGAAAGTCATTATTGATTAAAAAAAATATTTTAAAAAATTGGACTGGAGTTCCTTATTAATTAAATATTGCAGATATTTTAAAGAATTATTAACTAATAATTACGAATAATCGCATTTAAATGTGGTTATCATTGATAAAATTTTATTCAAAATTTCATACTTCTAAATTATTTGTTTTACAAATAGCGTAGTTGATTGTCAACATCATACCTACTCGTACATATTATGTGTGTACAATTGTAAGTAAACATTTAATCGTGCAAATATGTAATGTTCAAAAAATTCAACGATAAAAACATTTTTAAAAAACCTTTTAAAAAAATTACATGAAAATGCCGAAAATATTGAAAATGAGCAATCCAACAGCAAAAAGGGTGAAGTAAAATTTTGTTGGTATTCCGAACCTTCGTTTGTCGAAAATTTGAAGAAATCCCATCCACCTTGTTGTTGTCATCCTAACCTTGGATGTTGAAGCGTTATCAACCGCATTCATTTGTGCACCTTTTGGTAATGAGCCGATTATGATAAGTAAAATGCCTAGCGTTACCGTGGCTAACGCACATTTGTCACGGACGCTTCTCGTGACAATTACTAGCATTTGAAACAGAACACTGATGTATATGTCCCGAATTAGCGATACGTCAGCACACCTAAGCATCGGAAATTGGAACCGATTATCGAAATGAGATGCATAAATTTTTTGTCAAGTTCAAATGAATATTTTGCCGTAAGGAACAGAGATGAATCGACACCTAATATTATTTTTGGCCACTTCGAAACATACGATGCTTTTAATTAAGTCGGACCCGATAAATATATCATTATGGTTTACGAGTATGCATACATTTGTTTTTACCAGGAACTGGAACTTCATAGCAATGCGCAACAAAACGTACTAGTGTTTATTAAACAAAAAACAACTTAAATATAAAAACAAATAATTTGGCGTCACATCGTGTATTTTCAGATTGATAAATGAATATATATATATTATATGAAACCTTCATAGCTGAAGTTGAAACATAAAAAATAGATACGCTTACCTAGAAACTTCCATAAGTAAAACTGTGCAGTTTTCTACTTCATAGTTCGTATTGAGCGTCTTAGGGAATTTCAAAGATTTAGTCAGGTTCTTCCCCACCTTTCTCTTCCCCATCTCCCCCCTCTCCTTAATATCTTCATCCTAAATAGTCCTCATGTATAAATCTATCTTGTTCTATAATATCAGTTGTGAATTAGTACGGCTAAGTCTACCCTAGAGCTAGATTTCATTTTGTTTATAACAGGAGGTTTTTGTGTTAACTATGCACTTTGCATTAAATTATAGAAGAAAACAATAACATTGGGGCTGGATATAAAGAAATTCTTTGTTTAAAACCACTTCGAACTCTCACATCTTATCTTATCCGATTTTCCAATTCACTCGAATAATTGTTTCTCGACAATAGCCAATGATACAACTAGACAAAGTGCGTTCTTGAAAGGTTCTGTGAAGTAATTTTTATCATTCAATTATCTCCTTTGATTGGTTTCCGGGAAACCTTAAAAATGACATCCGGTTCTGAATGGCACCACCGCTAACCAGTTTCACTATTGTAGGCTTTATTACTCGATAGCCATTGCAATCTTTTATTATTTGTCCAGTCAGATACTGAAACGTTTTAAAAAATCTTTGCAGTATGCAAATTTTGTTAGATGAATTACCTTAATTTAAAGATTAAAATAGATGAATTTTTAAACATTTTCTACGGTCTAGCTTTTGAGGAAAAATCATGATTTTCTACGGAAATATTTTGTGTTAACTACAGTTGTATTAATATAGTATTAATTGTTTAATTAATGAATCTAAGATATTGCCTGCGCTGAGGTTGATTAACCCATTTAAGTGACTCCAATTATGAGTTCATACAGTATTTATTACTTGAAAGAATCCAAAAACAGTTTTCCAGAATATGCAAAATGCGCTTTCTGATTGGAACGATTTCTTCCTATTTATTGTTGTGTCAACTCCCAACCAACTTTTGATAGACTATCCTGAAATTCGTTACATTTCGGTTACCTTATTCTCAAAATAATAAACAGTTTTCTATGCCTTTCGTAATTTTATTTTATTTCTCGTATATATTGTTATCGGCTGACGATTGCTCATCTCACTAGGTGTGAAACGCCTGTCAGTGTGTTGAGATGGCAATTTACAGGGGTGCTTGTTCAACTAGGATGTATATATGGCAATAGTTTAATAGATTACAATTTAATAATTTAGTATTCTAATTTAAAGGTATAAAATAATTTAGAAGCTGACAGATTTATCGGAGGTGATCAATGATCTTATCTCGAAATGAACTTTTGTTTTGCGTATTTCTGATGTCACTAGGAACAGGGAGGGAATTGAATAGTTTAATAATATTGCATTTAAAACTTCTTTGTTCAAATCGGAATATATTGTCTTGGGGCTGTAGTGCTTGATATTTCTTCAAAGATATGGAAATTTTAAAATTTATTCAGTAAGATATTGTTTGTACATGGTTTTCTCAAGATGGGGAACATTTACTTTGTTAAAAATAAAATCAGTACTCGTCCTTGATGGAACTTTAAGAATAACCTTCAGGATTAGTTTCTGGATCTTTGCTAAAGGCTCCAGTCAAGTATTTGTGGCACTACCCCAACTGACAATACCATATTCGTGAGATGATTTTTTTTTACATGAATACCGCACAAGAGTCCCAACTGTTCCCAACCGTCTGGAGCCAGTGAGACTATGGCATCCCCAATTGGGGAATGTTGTGAGGCTGAAGGTATTGGGGAGGGGAAGGAGAAGGGGAAGAGGAAGGTGGGGAATACCTGGCTATTCAGATCTGGTCACCAAACAGCTAAAAGCCATTTCAAGCAACGTTTCAATTCTGAATGGTGGTCTTTCACCAGGGCGATACTGAGAGTATCTTCCACTCTTCTTTGTACAAGAGCACAGTAAACTTGCGTCAGTTGTTTTCTATTCAGTATATATCTAACATTTTTAAAGAAATAAACAAGTTTCCTTAGTTTTTTCGTTAAGTTTGTAACATGTGTATTCCATTTAAGAAGATCGTCTATGTGTATACCAAGATATTTCACGTTTTCAACTCTATTTATCGAAGGGCAAGTACATGAGTTTAACAACGGGTTACAGCTGTGCAGTTTGAGGCTGTGTGGTAGTGGTAATAGCTTACTTGATATTCGAAAAGATAAAAATTTTGTTTTGTCTGTATTTAGAGTGAGTATGTCTGCATTAAGCCAATTTTTATCAAAGCCTAAAGCATTTTCTGCCATTTTAAAGGCTTCATTCCAAGATTCGGCGTTAAATAGCAAAACCGTATCATCGGAAAATGTTGTGATATGTACACAAATTTGTAATATGGATAAATCTTTAATAAATTAGAAATAATGAGCCTAAAACGCTACCCTGTGGAACCCTTCAATTCATATCAATTGCCATCTCTAATTCATTGCTAGAATTTATAGGCTAGTTAAAACATATGCCTTTTTAGGCGTTTTCCATTAAATTTACAAACAATTCAAAATTAGTAAACAAACACGGAACATTTCCACTCGTTTTTTATAATAAAATGTTAATATGCCGCCACGCAAATTATTCCTTATTATCAATGTTTACTGAAATCTGACAGTTTTATTATGGAACAAAGTTATGAAATTGGGAATTCTTGCTAGTCGTCCAAACAACACAGGTGTCATAATTGATTTGACAGCGAAAGTAATGCCTTGTGATGACTATTACTATCTCTAAATAAAGAAACAATTTGAAAATTTTATTTTAATCAAAACATTTTTTTTTTCAAAACACATCTAAATATTAAAGTTCTTTAGTAGGTACCTACGTAGGCTATCCATTCTGAAAATATTCTACCCAAACAAACCTTCTTCTTTTGAACATGTAATCATGGCAGGTTCAATGTTTTTCATACTAATTTTAAAACGTTATAGCAACAGTTTTACATATTGGATTTCATTCAAACTATTCTCTAAACCTTCCCGGCACTTATGAAAACAAACTGTGCTATTTTCTGCGAAAACGCCCCAGTAATTTTCGAGAAAATCGAGGACAGACAGACAAACATTCATTTTTATATATAGAGAAGAGATCCGAATCCACTGGTCGTTGTTTTTACCATATTACTAATATGTTTTTATTATGTGTATTAATAAAAAAAAACGCTAGTGGTGAAATCTTTTTTTTTCTTGTCATCATTAAAGATGTAATAAAATAATTTTTAATGAGGATGCTCATTGATACTTCTGTATTACATTATTCATGGGTTTGTACTATCAACGGTATATTGCAATAAATTGAGTAATACATTTAGTAATTATTTTATAGAAACCTTCATCGAGAAATGGATTTTTTTCTAAGATTCCATGAAAACATGAATTAAAACAATCATTGTTTGTTGCCGGGTAGTAGTCTTTACAAAGCACGTGAAGGTTATAAGTTAATTTATTTTCTTAATAATAAAGATCGTAGGAAGCTGACACTTTGTTATAATAACGCTATTAACTCTTTATTCTACAGCCCTATTGAAGTTTGGGTCCACGCAGGGGTGGTTGTATAAATAAATTATATATTTCTTACAGTATTGTTGACTTTACGTGGTCTATTTACGTTTATTGTATGTTGATAAATGGTAGGCTCGGGTGTTTTTGAACCTTCTTCAAATTTGGAATAACTTATTAAAGTTTATAAACCGCATTGTAATATATTTTTAATCATCGAAGGCAATATTAACAACTCTCAAATTGTAACACGAAAAGAAAAAGTATCGATAGCAGCTGGGACTTAAACCCAGGACCTCATGGTCTATATCCGGGACCTTGCTGTAAAATCCATTGAGCTACGGCTACCCAAATCCGTCATTATCATACTTCAATTTCTAAGAACTGTGAATATAATCTTCAAATAATTCATACATATTTTTAACTGCCACCTTTTCATCACGACTTTTCTACCCGAATTTATTAGTAATCTTTATATATTGTCTCGGATAGGACAATCATGCAAACAGGCTGTTTATATGCACTTCCTATTAAGTATTAGATAAAGTATCGCAACCTTCAATTACAGTTATCATTGGCGTGTTAATTTATCTAAAGTTAAAAATGTCGCAATCCGCATTTACGCGTTAATTTGTAAAAATATTCGGCGTTGATTACAAGTGGAACCTATTTTCGTAATTCAGCTTTCGCCAAGTCAGAGTAGCTACTACCTGCTGCCTGTCGCCTAACACCTAACACCTTACGTTATGATATTTACACTATTGCCTGCGAAGCTTTTATTGACTAGGTACACTAGCAAATCGAGTCATTGGCGAATCTGCGTTTTTCACACGTCGTTGCGTAAACTGTTTCGAAATGTGGCGATTTTCCCGCTGTCCGATTTGAAAACTCTACGCGGGTTAATTATTGTTGTTTACCTGTTTATCGGGCTCTTGCGATCATCTGTTTGGAGATCGACGTTACGATTGGCTCGAGCGGGGAGGGGGAATAGCGCACCATTGTAAATATCAACACATAACGGCTTAACCAAATCATTCCATCTCAGATATTCGCTGTCCGAGGTAACGTACGCACGTGCCCGACTCTCTGATTGATCCGCCGCGCTCGCCTTACTCGATCTCTCGTGAAACCGACAATCTGCACCCCACGGTCTACTACAGTGCTCTGCATTAAACAGATCTCATACACTCCAATGCTGTGTCGATTCTTGGTCCAGTGACAGTGCTACCTTTAACGGCCAATTAGTTTTTTTGCGAATCTTCACGTGAAAACGCGCGAAAATCTATGTGCTATTCCGCTTTATGAAAAATGACTAGCTATACGAATTCGTATTTTTATAACGAATGCTGATTACGAACTGTTTGAGAGTTCTTAAATAAGTTTAATTCATTTAATTATTTTGTATTTAAGTAATTAATAAGTACTCTACTAAATAAGGAAACCTTCGCGAGCTCTGAAAGCTCCCAACGGCTATTTTCTGTTCTTCCCTCTACAGTAAGTATTTTTAAAACCAATATTTCACGCCTAGGCATTGTTATATATTTTTATTACATGTTAATACAATTAATATAATTAATGTCGTAACTTCGAATGTTTTCATTACAATAAAATAAAATAAAATTATATAAAAACATTACTACCAGAATTAACAACAGAACCTCACCTTAATAAAAAAGAACAAAAATTTTCCGTACACATTCATAAATGTTTTCCTTATCAAACAATTTAAAAATAAACCTTTTTTATAATCATTGAATTATATCATATTTTGGCTGTTTAGTGAATCCATTACAGTTACAAAAGTCATAATATGCAACTATTGCTCCTTATGATTCTCAGTAGGTACTAATTATTCAATTTAAATTAATGAGTAAAAACAATGCAGCGTGCGTTGGGTTGCTTGACAATTGTAACAATGCATTTCTTATCGTAGGGTCAGCAGATAATAGTTCATTGATGACTTCCCATTATTGGTATACATACATAACACAATCGTCAAATATACATTATATACCAATAAGTAAATCATTGAGCTGGTCAAATATTTCCCCATTAGACGATAAATAGGTTAAACGAATGCAATGATTTTTTTCCCTCATCGGCTTGTTAAGCATTTGAAATATTAAATTTAACGTTCACATAACCATGACTTTGATATTCTAATCAAAGAAAAACGCAATAATACACGGGATAATAATAAAGTGATATCAAAATTATACAATAGAGAGTAGTTAGTTATATTGATTTTGAAATATAAAAACCACGTCTTCGCACAGGACCGGATAAATCAACACAATTTTTAAAATAGTCAATAAAAGTACGAACAAAAAAAAACTAGCGCGATAACCTAATCTAACCGAACTTTATAAATATATTTTATAAAATTATTTTTAGTTATTCATAAACATATATATTTTTAATAAGGAACCCCAGTTCAATTTTTTTTGTTTATCAATAATGACGTTCATCTATTAAATACCGGTATATTAAATTTTACTTAAAATAAAATAAAAAGTTAGTTTTAGTAATTAAAATAATGTTCAAAATATATCAATTTTTCAAAGGACGCCATATCGCTCCAAATCTATGGCCGGTCGGTTTTGATCAGTTTTTAGGTTAGAATGTCAAATGTCAAAACAAGGATGAGCTTTACCGTACTTAATTTTATATTCTATTCATGCTAAACCATAACTAAACATAATTAATAAAATTATGTACCTTTTTAGAAACGTAACTCTAAGAATAATAATACTATTGAGCATTAGCATTATCATAAAATAAATATTGTTAATTAGTTTGCTCATGAATACTCTAATTTCTTTCATCAATTACAGTTTTTTTTATATTGAACAGCAATTATAGAGATTAAAGTCACCCAAATAAAATTTAAATTTCGTCAAAATTAAAAAAAATGCGTATTTAAATTACAAAACAAAATTTAAAAAATAGAAATGTCCATTCTAATCCAAGAAAGGATTGCGCACGTGACGTCAGATGTTCCAAATTCAATGTAACCAACATAACAAGGTGTTTTGATGATATGATTTTTTAATCACTTTTAAATAACGATTTATTAATTCTCCGTACAATTATACATAATAAAAGTTACATATTCCGAATCGGCGTTTGCTGATCTATATGAATACATATTTTTAAAGCCATTATATTTTTCACTGTAGTTCCTTATTATATATTTTTTTTTAAAGGAAAGATTAATGATAATTTTATTTTGGTGAGATTAGGTTTTCAGGCTAGTTTTTTGCTTTAAAAAAGTGTACCGATTCATACGTGCGTTGATTTATGTCTTGACAAAAGTAAATAATTTCCATGAATTTTCAAAATCATTCAAATCTTGTTAATTTTCTTTCATCAAATGTGAATAATGTTTTGATTCCCAGAGTTAGAATTAAATTTAAATGTTTTTTTTATATCATTTCTACATGCTGCGTTTGCCGAACGAAGAGTTTTTTATTATTTTAAATTATGATTTTATAAATTAAAAAAATCTGAATTTAAATTTGAATATAAATGCCGGTAGGTGTTGAATACGATTTCTCTCGATTGAATAAACAGTTGTTGATAAATATTCCCGCAATAACCGGTAAGTTTTGTTATGAGTGTCATTAGGTTTTCAACACAATCTCATTAGAAATTGACATTCTTGCACTGATTTCATAAAACTAGGCTCACTAATTTTGGTATTTTATATAAATAATAATATTTGTATAAAATACTTTGAAAAATTCATAGATTCGACTTTTTTACGTTTTTCCACACGGGAGGCCCTGAGAGAAATAATCTCCCTCGAGGTACGAGTATATGTCATCTTTGGGGCGCTGCGCAGAGGGTCTTTTAGAGGAAACACAGAGGCCGGCAAATCATTGCACAGCCGAGCTGTTGAACACAAGAACGAGTCGTAGAAGCGACCTGTTCTCATGTGATAAATGTTGGTCGCGCATTTGGCATATTTCCCTACTGCGCACCGGTGCTGAAGGGATTAACGGTGCTAGCTCCTGAGAGCATCTTCCATTGAAATACCGATAGAATAAGGACAGCATTCCCACCTTACGTCTGTGCTCCAAAGATTGCAATCCGTGTTAAGATGGGCGAATCTGTCAAAGGGACCGCCCGTTTCTGCACAGAGTCAAGGGTTTTTTCAGATATTCGGGGCTACAGTGGAGCGCGCTTGCGATTTGTCCAGTATCAGGAGTTGTGTACTATTAAAGTATCTGCGTGCTCTATACACAATACGCCCGGCTTCTGAGAGCCTAACTTTACTAACTTACCTGAGCTACACCAAGCATATCAATGTTAGGCTTGTTGGGAAGATTGCTTCCATTGAAGGAGATTAGATTATCATTTAGATCCCTTTCAGACGTAATCAGACACGATTAGGTCTTTGAAACATTGATATAACCGCGAATGAGGTTCTTATATAAGTATATTTCAAAAATATATAAAAATAAATTAATTCAAAAACCACTTAAATTCTATTATACTTATATGTTAAATGCTCACCTAGTGTTTGTTACTAATTATTTTATTTCTATGCTCATTTGGATTGTATTCAACTTATAATTCCAAAACGTTTTATTTTGATTACCAAGATTTCAATCAGAAAAAATAAAAGTTCTGGTTTACCTATCTGTGTAGCTAGCTTGTAGTCATCTGATTTTTTTATAGGTACATAATTTATTTGACTACGCACTTGTTAAACAATATCTTGGGAAATTGTATAAAGTCAAAATAACAATACACCTTTATGCACCTCATTAATTAGTTTATCCCTTCACTGAGACAGTATTAAAAATCTCCATGTAATTTATGGAATATATGTGACATTTTCAATTTTTTATCCGAGAGAGCGCGCTAATGTAAAGAACGCTTAAGGCGTAAGCGATCGTTTAAAATGTATTTAATAAATCACGACATATTTAGAATAGAGCAAAAATCTCAAGACTGCCGACTTAAGTAGCAACTCCTTGAGTCTTTTTGAGAAAAAACCATATTTTTTCTTATTTTTCATGGTAAACTTTAAAATGGCAATAAAAAGCGTGTTTTTTCTCTTTCTAACACAGTTTAAATCATATACCTCACTATAGTACACAATGAGATAACATGACTTTTATGAGTCCGTGTCGGGCTGCGAATAATATCTCTCAAAAAGACTCCACAGATATTTGTTTTCTGGGAGAAATATCTTCCAAAAAGACTCGACGGGTTAAAGAAACGCAGTGATTTTCTTCATACCTATACCTATACGTAGGAATTTCATATAATTACTTTTTGAACTAGACATTACATTAAAAAATAACCTTTTTTATATATCAACTGTGTCAACTGTGGTTAGAGGTACATAAATGTGGAGATAATCTTTTCTATCCAGTGAGCGGGCTGCCTGTTGCTACCGTAGGGTTTTTTTTATTTTTATTTCTAAGAATTGTAAACTGTGTTTAATGTGCTAGCGGCACTTATTGATAGCAATCTTATATTTTAGCCCGCTCACTAAGGTAAGGTACTGAAGGGTATACCTTTTTAATTGCACAAAAACTTCAAGTTTTCAAAGAAGGTTACAAATATATACATTCAAAATGAATCTCCGCAGAAGAAATTCTTAATGCGGAAGCTTTAGTTAAAAGCGTACTTTTGTAATCGATTTTATTTAGATAATCATTGCAAAGTATTATAAGTGTAATATAATATTTTTTCAATCAATTAAAAGTTTGTAACATAAGAAAAATTACAGCATATATTATGCACAGAGTTTTTCTCGAGGCGTCGGCGATGAAATAATGTTTATTTGGACGTTTCACTAATTGATATTAAGAAAAAGTAGGCCACAAATTTTCTTTCAGTCCAAGGGCGATACAGTAAATGTGTATCACAAAGAATATAGCACAAGAGATAACACAATCAACCAAATTATTCATTCTCATTGCATTGTGACTTTTTACATGTCCAATTCGACTACGGATTTAATTAAATTATCTTCACTACTTCCAGTAATTCGCAATGCAGCACCAAACTGAATCTGCCTATTTTTAGACGCTTCCATTATGTCTGAACAGGGGTCATCAGACATGATTACGGCATTTATACTGTTTTTTGTCGATATATACAAAAATTAAGAAAAAAATTATTATTACGACGGCAATTTTATTTTATTTTTATGTTTAATGATAAATTTTTAACAACGATTTTTAATATGCCGCCAAAACGACATGTTAATTTTTGTTCGTGAATATGGCGTTGTTGACGTCACGCCGACCAACGTCAAAATGTCAAAAGGATGAGTTTTACTGTACATGATTTTATATTCTATTCATAGTAAATCATAACTAAACACAAGAAATAAAATCATATACCTATTCAAAAACTTGAACTGATAATAATAATAGTATTTCATTAACATTATCATAACGCATTGACAATTGATTGCCTGTGAATATTCTTATTTCTTTCATTAAAAAATAGTTTTTCGTATTGAACAATAATTATAGATCTAAAATCACTCAAATTAAGCTTAAATTTGGACAAAACAAAAAAAAAATCCATACAAATCCAAAACCATAATATGGGCGGACGAGAACCGTCATGTCAGGTGTTTAAAATGCAAGTGTACCAACATAACAGCATGTTTTGATGGGATATATTTTTTAATATACTTTTTTTATAACGATTTATAAATTCTACGTTTAATTACATATAATTAAATGTGTACATTCTGAATAGGCGTTTGCTGATCCGTGTGTTTTATTTGTTCAAACCGTAATATTTTTACTGGAGTTCCTTATTGGCAATTGTAGGCTTTCGATTTGCTTAAAAGCATTAATCAATCAGCACGTAATTAAAGTCTGTAAATTTAAACATTATTTGTAAATATGAATATGTCTACTATATTATTTCTGTTCTACTTCCATTTCCGAGAATGGCAAATAAAACTTAATTACCAAATTGGTAAGCGTGTTTGCGTATTATTCTGAAATATTTTCTAAAAAAACTATTAAACAAATTAAATGTGCATGAATATAAATGAGAAATTATCGTTTTAGAATCTGTTCCTTTGACATTAATGCTAGGCCACTATTAGTACAGGCTATTATATATTAGATTAAACCCAAAGTCGCAGCTTAGTCTGAGAATCTAGTTGACTTTCTTCAGCATTTTTTTGTTGCAAATATGTTGTGTATCGGTGACATAGTCCCAGAATAATTAATGTATTATTTTTATGTTATTTTTTATTTTATTTATTTTTTGGGAAAATTAATAGCAAATCCATTATTTACATATATATATATATATAACAATAAATCATGTTAATTATAAATTTTCCACTGCTTATGATAAATACATATACAATAAATACGTCAGACGGGGGAGGGGAGGATGGAGGGGAACATAGGAGTGGGATAAAGGTACAAAGGACTAGAGTAGATGGAAAGGTGGTTTAAGTTATCGTGCGCTTATTCGTCCATATAATACTAGTGTACATTTAAAAGTGTCGTCGGAATTATTTGATAGCATGGGTTATGATCTATATATATATAAAAATTAATGTTAATGTCTATCTGTCCTCGATATTCTCGAAAATTCCTCTACCTGTCGCTGAAAATAAGAGTTCGTTATTATTAGTGCCGGGAAAGTTTAGAGAGTAGTTTGAATGAAATCCACCAATATGTAAAACTGTTGCTATAACGTTTTAAAATTAGTACGAAAGACATTGAACCCGCCATGTTGTATTGAGGTTAGCCCATAGATATACCACTCTGGTTAGCCACAGAATACACATTCAAAAGAAGAAGGTTTGTTTGGGTAGAATATTTTAAAAATGGATAATACAAGGAGGTATGTACTTAAGAACTTTTTTTATTTAGATATGTTTTGAAAATATAAATGTTTGGAAAGAAGTAAAATTGTCGAATGAATGTTTCTTTGTTTAGATATAGTAATAGTCGTCACAAGGCATTACTTTCGCTGTCAAATCAAGTATTGGCACCCACACGACAATCAAGAATACACAACTTTATTCCAAAAAAATTAGTAATCCCGAGCGAGGCCGGGTACACTAGTACAGCTAGTATGATTATAAAAACTATTTAATTTGTATTACCAGTACAGAATCCTTGTTTATATTTTTTTTATTAAAAACAATGTCTACATTTACTGTGTTCAAGTTTAATTTGTAGAACTCATTTTTGGCTTCTTCACAGTTTGATAACGCCTTCGGAAGGCGAAACAGCTGTCACGCGTAATAATATTAATTATGTAGCAGAACATTTTAATAAATAAACCCTTTTTTAAATTGAATAATTATAATTATATACACATCAAACAATTATTATCACACTTCACTATTAAGGTAATACATAAGGAAAAATAAAATAAATATCGTCATATAATGAAAGTGAAACCGGTTCCATAACACAAAATCAGGAAGAGTTTGAGGAAAACCAGCTTTCGCAATTAAATAGCAATGCAGATAATATAGAAACATACTTATGTTTTGTCTTATTTTCGACGATTTTCTATACAATCGAGAGTTTTAATTTATTTATTATTATTTAAAAAAAAAATTATTAGAAGCAAACGGTACATTTATAAAATGAGTGGTGCACAGATTACAAAGTTTTAGAAAATTATTACACGGATCGGTACCAATGACACGTCTCTATGTAATATCTAGTGAGTGGTTATATATTTTTTCGAGAATTATGAGTTTTTGTTTAAATTTTGTAGTATGAAAATATTTGAACGATTGGGTAAATTTCCAAACAAAAATAAAAACAAACCCAGAACAGCGGGTTTATCATACAAATTCCATCGTAATGGATAAATTGAGAAAATTGTGATTATTTTGACACTTGATATATAAATGATATTATTTGGCTAGTTGATTGGATTTTTTTATTTTTTTCGGTAATGGGGGAACTTTGTTATCTTTGGAATATAGATTTTTCATGGATTTTCCGAAACTTATTGATTTACTTACAAAAATATAATATACAATAAACCAAACAGTTCTACGTGTTTTATCATTAATTGAAGCCTTCGCGCGATACTGTAGCGCTCTGAATCTTGGAAGTAACACAAAAAACTTTCGAAAAAATGTTTATACTGTAATCAAAATAGCAATGTTTTTTATCAAGTGTCAAGTGTTTTGAGACTGTCGCCGCGTGTTTAAAATTTATTTCAGACATTCGGTAAAACTGGTTATGAGATCCCCATTGCCAAACGGTCGCATTAAATGAATCATTTGGCTAATTTGCCTTCAATGGCCTTTATTATTGGAGGAATGCCATCCTCGTGTAATCTCCTCTCTCAGTGGGATGCAATCAATACCAGGACTCCTGCGAAACCTGTATTTATATTGTATTAATTCATTTATTTAGCGTGTGCCCGACCAGGAAGACGACCTGAATCATATTATTGATTATGTAGCCGGTTGTTTCAAGGATATCGAGTGGCAGCTATTTAGGCCGACGTTTTTGTAGACCAAAATTGTTTTCTTTCGCATTTCGCGTTTTAAATGTGCGCGTTTATAAACAGACAAAAAATGTTCCTCGAAAGAGATCAGCTTCAACTTTTATCAACCGCCCTCGCCCGTGTGTCAATACTATTTTTTTCACATTGGGTAATTTATTTATTTATTCTTATTCTTAAATTTAAAAAACAAAAACATTAGCCACTCATCTCACTACGACAGTCATGGGGGCCAAGTCTGCATCTTTTTCGTTAGCTAACGCAAGTTAAATTGGCTTAAGACGTCACATTTTTCTTTTTCCTTAGATTTTTCGCTTTATGATTAATACTGATGTGTGAATCCCCAAATAATGTTAAATAAATTCATGGTGGAATTTTAAATGATTTTTTTAAATTAAAAAACCTTTGTTACTATCTTCCACTTGTTTATTTCAGACCGGGCCGGTTTCACCCTATCACGGGCATCTTCAGACTGATACAATTTAAAACTAAATGTATGGTATATGTATAATATTTATGTCAGGAGTGAGTCCCATTGCTCTTTATAATATTGTACATTTATGAGTTATGACTGAGAAATTTGTTTTAATTTATTGCTGGAAGATAGTTACAAAGGTTTTTTTAATCAAAAACATTCATTAATACATGAGTTAAAGAGTGTTTTGATGCGATTTTTCAGGAATGATATGGCGATCATATCATATTACCAGATCACTGATCATGTTCTGAAATCGTTATTACGGATCGATCTACTTACCCTTCGTGAAACCCGCTCGTATTTTAATGTGACATGGGATGATCCATTCCTCCGGCCTTGGCCGCAATCTATCCGTTTAACATGTTGTATTTTCAAAGATTCCCGCTGCGTTTTTTTTTTATTGTTTTGTATTTCCATTTCCAGGAAGCTTCCCTTAAGTTAACTACTTTCGGTGTATTATAGATTTTATCGAGCAGAGAATCGATAAACATAACATTGGCGGGTGTCCGGATAATTCAATACGCGTATGATCGGAACACTTTTCAAAAGTGACATAAAATCATTAAAAGTACGAAAAAAGAAACAAGGCCGGAAACCTAATCTAACCTAACCCATTTAAGGTTAAACGAAAAGTCATATGCGCTTACAGATGGCGCTAATTCAAATATTTTAGAAATAATTACTTTTATCACTTTATTATTGTGTTCTATATTTATCATTTGTCTATACTTGACATTATTATTTTTTAGTTTTCTGTATATTCCTGATCAGAAAAGCATCGCTTTCGAAACATGTTGATATATATATATGTATTAATAAAGTGGTGATTACAAAGTAAATTTTAATTAATTTGTTATCTAAAATATGTAATTGTAATATTCTAAAACATATCACGTAGAATTATTGTATAATGTTGATTTGTCCAGTAGTTCAATCAATTCAGAATGTTGTCGAAATCAGAGACCGCTGATGGTTCAAATTGAATAATAGGCCCTGAACAATCGGAAAGGAGCAGGCCCAAAACAAGGCTTAAGGATTAAAGGATGGCCAATCAAGTCCTGGAATTAGGCTTCCTGTTATTAATTAATCAGAGCACTCAATGGGCTCAAGCCAGGAACAAGAATAGTGCACTGGGGATGCTGTAACTGCCTTATAACTTGTAACCGTTGACCTATGACAAACTGCTGGATCTAACTATATATATAACATCAAGTATTGCATGGCATTTAATGGGGGGGAGGGGTCGGTGCTGGGGTTCCAGGGGCCGAGAGCGGATATTTTGGTGAATCGTCGGAGCAATGCATTTTGGAATGTTTCTAGCCTTTTTGTATTTGAAGTAGCCCATATGGGTGATGCGTATGTTAATTTTGGTCAAATTGTCGACGTGCAAATGAGAAGTTTGTTTTTTTATCTAAAAAAGTTAAATGTAGTTCTACGAATTAAACACAAAAACAAATAATAATGAATTATATTTGTTTGATAACTTATCAAAGGTGAAATATTTCGTTGTTAATTTATTAGTTGTTACGGGGATGAGATTACAAGCTGACTGTTACTCATTTCATAATACAATAAAACAAGAAGCAAATTCTGTGACTGAAGCAGCTAATCGACAATAAAGACAATACTGCGATACGACCCAGTATAAGCCAGTCATCTGCAAGTAGGTACCTATGTTTTGTCTCCATTTGAATGCATCTCTGTCCTTGTTTGACGCTGTTAAGCTCTGAAGGTCAGACACCAAAAAAACTTTGAGCCAAGCTCTGTGGATACGACTAGCGTGCTTTTGTTAGACAAAGGTTTTTTATGGTCCATATTGACACAAGCCGTCATTTGGCATAAAGTGATAACAGAAAACTTTATAGTATAGGTTCCTTATAAATCTGTTTTCATTGGTCATTGTTACGATTGATTTTGCGCAAAAATGGATATTTTAAAAATAATTACATGAAACCATTTTAGTTATTTATTATTTTAAGTTACGGAAGCGAAATAAAGAACTCTAGTGAAAAATATAATGGCTTAAAAATACTCGTAAATATTTATATAAATCAGCAAACGCCGATTCTGAATATATAACTTTTATTATATACGTAGAATTTATAAATCGTTATATAAAAGTGAATAAATAATCATCTCATCAAAACACCTTGTATTGTTGGTACCATTAGATATGGAACATCTGACGTCACGTGCGCATTATGTTTTTGTCTTAATATGGACATTTTTATTTTTCAATTTTGTTTTGTATTTTAAATACGTATTTTTTTTAGTTTTGGTTAAATTTAAACTTAATTTGGATGATTTTAAGCTCTATAATTGTTGTTAAATATTTAAAAAATATATATTATTGATGAAAAAAATTAGAATATTCGTGAACAAACCAATTATTAATGCGGATATTATAATAATGTTAATCCTCAATACTATTGTTATTCCTCGAGTTAAAGTTTCTAAAGAGGTACATAATCTTATTACTTATGTTTAGTTATGGTTTACCATGAATAGAATATAAAATTATGTACGGTAAAGCTCATCCTTGTTTTGACATTTGACATTCTAACCTCAAAACTGATTATAACCGATCGGCCATAAATTTGGAGCGCTTTGGCGGGCATTGAAAAATTTTAACTTCGAAAATTATTTTAACTATGAAATTGGACTAGAGTTCCTTATTACATTTTTCATGAATTACTAGCGTTTTACCCATTCCATCCAACGAAGGTGATTACATTATATTATTAATCCCAAATACAAAACCATAATATTATGCTCGCAAATCGATAGTGGAATATATTATTATTAATTTTAAATCTTGAGTTGTTGAGTGGGTATTGTAAAGAAAAGGTGAAGTGAAGCGAACTGCACTAAAAATTTAATTTAGTGTAGGTACCTACTGTAAGTGTTCCGGATTTCATTTTTATGTAATTTTGGGATAACGTACTCTGCATAAATTAAACTAGAATACTGAAGTCCATCCAAATGTCAACATTAGTAAAGTTCCACAATTTACGAAAAGGTCAATGAAATTTGAATGATGTGAAATTATAATTGGTTACACAAATACGGTTCACGCCACAATAGACCCTATTACAGAGCAAGGTGTGGGTAAATGCGTCAAAATCGAACGATTTCAAATATAACCCCGCCGATGAAATTAGAGTATTAACCCTTTCTCACCTAATGTAATTTCTTAAATAAAAAATATTTAACGTTGGATTGTGTGTAGTGGAATTATTAGCAAATTTTTAGTAAATTTAATTTTTTTTTTTTTTACTTATTGTTTAGGAAATATTCAATGTCATTTTAAAATTACGGTGGCTCTGACTAGTAAATAATTAATTATTATGTAGACAAACGAAACATTTTTATTACCTTATAAACTATTTTTATTTACATATACATTGAGAAACTTTGGGACGATAAAAACATATATAATATATACTTTTTGTTTAGAATTTGCTTGGAATATGTAAGAACGTACATTACGCTTAAAATAAAAATAATAAAACAAATGAAATAACAATAAATACATTGTGTGTTTTACGGTAGTAGAGAAGTCGAATCACAGAATTCCAAAAGGAGCGAACATCGGTTTTTGTTTATGATATAAAGTGTATACGCAGCCCATCCAACCCAACGAAAAAAATAGTGTTGCTAGGAAAAGATCACTAAATTGTTTAAAAAAGCCGCAAATTAATAGGGTTAGTACTTTCTTTGTAAATAATTCTCAAAGTTCGTGTATTTTTAAAATTACTCTGGGTGAGAAAGGGTTAATATAGAGATAAGTATTAATTATTCGAGATTTTTTTTGTATATTATCTATTCATGTTTCAAATTTAGATAAATTTTGCAGATATGACGACCCCAAGTGTGTCCGTACACTTAACTAAACACTGCAAACAGAGAACGTACATAATATGTTATAATATGTGTCATTAATAAGTATAGGTTCGAATCTCACGTACCTTCAAATAATTTTATATCCACGTCATAAGTAACACGACTTCCAGGAAATGTTTTTTTTTATTATATGAATACCGTAGAACATCTGAAATATTATTTTCCATACTTAACTAATTCCTAGTATTTATTGACTGGTACGCAGGTACCCAATAATAAGCCTAATTGAGTAGTAGGTATTTATTAAAATTTGCGGATGTTCAGATTTTTTAAATCATCTCGTTTTGACTATAATTTGGACCCAAATTAATTATTCCTTGCTGTTTATTTTGATTGGTGCCTTGGCTGCACATGCTGCCAGGACAGTGGTTCTCAAACCTTCCCAATCATAAAAATTAATAAAACTTAAGCAACCTAACCAGTGGGATACAAAAAATTAGAGTGGGGGTCTGTTTCATCATATGAGAGAATCTCCCAGTCCCTGGGACCTCGTACGCTCCCTCATATTTATTAAATCATCCCTTTAGTTATGTTACCTTTTTCATGCCGACAAACTAGTAAATACCTGTATCAACTTTCTTCTCTTATTCGGGATCATAAGTTAGTACCGCTCTAAGATCAAGGAAATGTATCTACAAACCACTAATTTTATCAAAGGAGCCTTCAAATCATCGGGGGGAAATCGTCAAAACCTGCATTAGAAATAAGGGACCCCGGTCCATTAAAAAAAAAACTGTCATGACGTTCTCACTTTAATAGCATTTTTCATTTTTGTAAAGTTAGTACTTACTGTTAAAATAGTTTTTTAATTTCAATTTTTCAAAGCCCGCAAAAATGCACGACATCTATCTAAATCTATATCTATACTGGTCGGTTTTGAGGTTAAAATATCAAATGTCACAACAAGGATGAGCTTTACCGTACATAATCTTATATTCTATTCATGGTAAACTTTAACTAAACACAAGTAATAAAATGATGTACCCATTTAGCAATTTTTACTCCAATAAGGAACTCCAGTCCATTTTTTTTATTAATGTTGACATCCTAACTTAAATTTCTGTTTTTTTTTTTTAAATTTTAAAGTTCGTTTTCATGGTTAAAATAATTTTTAAAGTTTCAATTTTTTAAAGCCCACCAAAACGCACGAAATCTATGGCTTGTTGGGTGTGACGTCACACGAGGCAGTCGGATTAGCGGTTCAATAGGCAGTAATCGATATTGTATGAATTTCATACAAAACTTCGAGAACTTTGTACTCAAATTTAACTGCTTTTAATTGAAGGAAACATTGTAGAATATCAGAGTCTCGTTACTATTGTAGGTGAATTGTACCAAAGTGTAAAAATACATTCATATTCACAACTGATTAACAATTTATCAGCTTTCAAAGAAAGTCCATAACTCACTTTTTAAGAACTAGCTTAAAATCAGAATCGATAGAGGATGCGCAGAAAACAGACGCATGCGCATTGCGCATCTGCGGACTTCAACAGTCCGTGACAGCAGTAGACAGATATTAACTTGAATGTGTTGGATAAATTGAATAGGTTTGAAATATTGGTGTAACTTCAATGGCTTGAAATAAAAATAAATATATTATGCATTGTAAGAAATAATAGATTATCATTAGAAATCCCCCGCTTCCAGAGTAACTGAAGAAATAATCGCCAGAGTGCCGATGACATTGTTGTTGGAAGGGGTATAGATTATTATTACGTAGACAAATTCGTTAAAATTGGTATGAATTTTCAAGCAAAAACTCAACTAGTGGCAATAAACAAACATAATGATTTTACGAGCGAAATGAAACTATAAACAGCGAAATTATGAGCCAAAAACATGATAAACAGAGGAAAAACATCTTATATGGTTATAGTTGGGCTCAAAAACGGGAGTGGTACCAACAGAACATGATGAACATGTTTTGATGGTAGAGTTTTTAATTCACTTTTATATAACGATTTATAAAATCTACGTTTAATTATATAAAATTATAGTTATATATTCAGAATCGGAATTTGCTAATCTATACGAATATATATTTTTAAAGCCATTATATCTTTCACTGGAGTTCCTTATTATAATAATAAAATTATCAAAAAAATGTCATCATATTAGTATTGATAATTGTTTTACCAATTTCCTTCTTATTTCTTTACTTTATTTCTTTCAATGATAATGGTTTTCGATCTTGAACAACAGTTATAGAGCTTAAAGTTACCCAAATTAAGTTAAAACTTCTCCAAAAACTAAAAAATATCCATACAAATGTATAACCAGAAAACACACAACAGATCCCCGTGACGTCAGATGTCAAGAATGCAATGTTACCAACAGAACAATGTGTTTTGATGAGATAATTTTTTATTCACTTTTAAATAACGATTTATAAATTCTACGTGTAATTATATATAGTAAAACCTCTGCATTCAGAATTGTCGTTTGCTGATCTGCATGATTTTTTAAGCCATAATATTTTTATATGTTTCCTCGCTTCGAGAAAGTAAAAATCTCACAACGCGTTGAATTGCACCGTTGTTGAAAGATAGGCAGGCCCAAATAATAATACGTATACATTCGTGCTGATTTCTAACGCTTCAAAGATCGGCTTACGTTATGTGGGTACTTGTTTACACCGTGTTCCTCAACCTACAAGTTTGGGAGCCCCTGTACTAGTATTATGGTAAAGCACAGGCCATACTGTTCCGAGTTTTCCCGCCATGGCGTATTTGACAGGAGCCCATTTTGAATAACAATGGCTGTCATGTTTCGCAGAAAAGGAAATAGCCGCGCAATAATTGCATATTTTTATGTTGAACAAACAAAGACACCAGGTCTGGTACTGAACTGGTTTATTTTTTTACTTGGTACACAACAACGCAACCAATAAACATGTCATGTGGTTTGAAGTGCCAATTATAAACAAACAACGATTTTACTAAAAACTTATAATCACATTTCTTAATATTGGAATATTTTACATTTTCCTAGTATATTTTTTTAGTAATTATCCAATGATTAGAGACCTGAAAATTTTCCGTCATTTTTACGGGAAAAGCGCGATTTTCCCCATTTTTATGCGAATAACGCAATATTCGCAATTTTCGAGTAAATAAAACCGAATTTTAGTATTTTTCACATGATATTCTGGTATTTTAAAATAAGAAAGTAATTATTAATACATCTTCATCTATGGTTTTGCCAGGCTTGAATAGCCATAAAATGAAACGCAGCTAACTTCATATCGAAAACGCCTCGTGCTGTTATTAATTTATTGATTTTCAAAAAAAAAATACTAATAATATTAAGAATAATATTTACAAAAAAATATTCACCACTCTATTTGAGTATTTTTTTCTATGTATTTCTGTTTTTTTTTTCTTCTTCTTACTTTACATACCTACCGTTATTTTTTTGTGTGTATTATGTACACTTATGGAACGTATTGCATTGCACTACCCCTGCATACCTTCTGTGATAAAGAACTATTATGATTGTTATTATTGCTAAATACTACAATTTTTGCTGAAAAATAACGCGAATTTCACCAAAATAACAACCCAATTCTTTCAGGTTTCTTATCCAATAATAAACTGTAAAAATCATCGTTATACCGATTCATAATTTGGATTAGTATAGGACCTTTCAAAAATCGTTTTATAATCATGTTTACATCTGAAATCTGAACCTTCAAAAGTTCTCATTCAACTTATCAAGTTGCGAAAAAACAAATAGTAGCATGAGCCAATTTAGGCTTCTTATCGCTAAGCCATGAATGAAGTGACAAATGCAGTAGAAATTGTTCCTGGTAATTAGCACATTTTCCACGCACGCTTTGTTATCTGAATGGCAGAACGAGGAACGTAATGGAATGAGCATGAGCAATAATACGAACAAGTGTTGCTTTTAGCGAGTGAACAACGCGTTCCCAGAATTCCCACCTCAAAGCACAAGACCCGTCGCCGTGGAGTGAAAGTCACAAACTAACAAATCTATAGTTTTAAGATAAAGGACGCTTTGAGATCGCAATTTCAAATGCTAATAAAAGTTTCTTTTTTGTAGTTATGATTTTATTCAATAATTTTCGTATCTTAGAATGTAATAATGGGACAACTATATCTTTACATTGCCTACAAGTATATAAAAATAAATGAAAAATATATTTACTGATTTTTCGCAATACCAATTTCTTCGTGTTAATAATATTTTATTGATTTTTAATAACTTTTACTGATTTTTCGCATGCTTTTTTTAGTTAAACCAGGAATTAGGAGAATTATGTCAGACCTAGTTGTATTATCTAGAATCATTAACAACATAGTTGACAGTCCTGCCATCCTCGCCACTATTAAATTAAATGTACCGACGAGGAACACAAGACAAACTGTAACATTTTTCCGCAACACTTACACAACCAACTATCAGTCTCATTCATTAACAGATAGGATGTATGATCTGGCCAACAGGTTTGGATGTGTTGTTGATGTATTTGCTGACTCCATTTATACAGTAAAGCGTCATCTATGTCAGCATGTTGATGAATCCTACAATATGTAGTAGTGTAGCGTGGATAAAGTAGCGTTAATGATTTGTTTTATAATATTGTTTTAGTTTTCTATTTTACAATCGATAAATGGGCGTATAATCAAAGTAATAAATTGAATGTTTAAGTGCGTAAAGTCACTAAGTGATTTTAGTGTTATTGTTTTTAGGAAGGAGATAACTAAAGGTAATTAGTTAGTTATGTATTCGATATGTTAATTAAGTTATTTGGTAATATAATATGACTTAAACTATCCAATTATCTTGTTAATTAGGCCAAATAATATATTTGAATGCGCAGTAGATAGTTCGTATGTGACAAATAACTAAGAGGTTTGGTGACTTTCGGAAAATAAAAATAAACTGATTCAATGCTGTTAGTGACTTATATCCACGAGATAAATCATTTCACACGGATATATAGACTTTTTCAAGAGATGCGGGGTTCAAAATTATAATCCTTGACATATACTCGTATAACTTATATTTACGAACAATGTTAGTTAGTGACTTTTCACTCCACGACGACACATTGGTTTGTTTTGATCGTTCTGTTATGTAACAGTATCTCCGCTCATTCCTTATCTCCACTTTCTCAAATTGCATCACAACTCAATAATATTTACCCCCAGTAATGGTGCGTACCTACTTATTTATCAACCCTTCGCGATTCATTAAAAACTGCATTACACTAAAATAAATAAACAAATAATAAAAAAATGTTTGGTAAAAAGATGTGGGTATAGCTTAAAAATAAAATGTTGACATTTAATAAAGTGGAACTCCATTATTTTATTACTATGGCAATACCAATGTCTTTGATATTTAGTCCACCACATTAAAAAAATTCTCATTCGATTTTGACAGGTAGTTTTAAAGGAATAATGCGAAACATCATAATTAGTTTCATCAAATTTATATTTTTGATTAATGATTTGATTTTTTTATTTTTTATTTTGTATCTTTATTTAACATCTAATATAATTATAATTATTTCGATACATAGATTGTAGAAATAAATAATAAAAAAATGCTCTTTTCGTGTAATTGTTTTCTTAGCAAATCGCTAAATAGTAAAATTGTCTTAAAATCTAATGTAGAATCATCTCCTTTCGGAAAGTACCACTGATTTCTGAACACCGCTTGGTTAAAGGTGAAAATATTCACTTGGATTGTGCCTTTTTAATCTTCCGTTGATTTTTCATTGATCTTTGTGTTGTCATTTAAAACCTTTAAACGATCAGACTCAGGCTCTAGAAAACATTTTTATTAATCAAAGTTTAATTGAAAATAGCACAGAAGACCCAGATATTTTTAGTGCTTATAATTCACATCTACCAGAACAGCACAGTACAGAACAGTACAGTACAGACACGACAACATTAGTTGCCTACATTAGCTATGAACATATTCGTATTACAACGCGTAACTTATCCGCACGTGCATGGGCCAGCACCGGCCGAGATGTGACGTCTACGCCTGCGCAGTTAGCATGAACAAATATCCATTAGATATTGCTAAAACCAAGCAGATGGATAACGATAAATTGATTGAATTGGTCGGGGGATTGAGGTTATATACTAATAATAAATATGGGAATAGGATTATAAAATCATTAAACATATTGTGGCGGATACTAACGCTCAGTTGACAGTCGTACTCGCGTCTATACTATGCTGCACGGTGTAATGTGAATACTCGCGTCTGTGCCGTGCCTGTACTGTACTGTTATGGTCTGTGCTGTGCTGGTAGATGTGAATAGAACTTAGTCGTATCAAAAATTTTAAGTAGCTAATCAAAAAAAATATTTAAAAGAAGATAATATTCGAACTGGTGCCAAGTTATATTTTTATGAATGATATTTTGGTGTTTAAAAAATATATATATGGAAGTGAAAATCCTTGGCCAAATATGCGAAAAAAGTGTCTCAGCAAGAAAGACCGCTAATAACCAGTTACCATTCTAAAACAAGCAACGAAATAAAAGCTAAGCACCTAGAATCATTAAGAATAACGAAATGAACCGATGTAAATAATTAATTAATACTATCAACAAATGCAAACTAACCGACTAAAAGCTCGCATTCTGGCGTCAAGTTTTTAGGCAACTTTTATCTCAGAGTAAATAATTCATCTTGTTTTTTAGCCTTGGGACTCTTCCCAACAAATGTTCCGATGTTAAGAGGTTATTCACATGGAATTCGTGATTAGGTTACCGTGTAGGTACTTTCAATACATTCCTGTGTGCAACTCTCGACAGATAACCTCGAGGATATAGTGTTGAATACGTAAAATTATATATACGAGTAGACATTTAGAAGAAAAACAAAGACATCGCTTTGTTTGGATTATACGTACTGCCCCTATCGGGTCGGGAAAAACTTATTGAAACTACGATTTTTTTTTATCAGTTTTCAACATAAAATAGAAACTAACATATATATTTATATACATATTTTTTATAGGTATTTTTTTATTTATTTAATTTTACAACAGAAAAAAATACAATTCATAAAGTCCCGATAAACTACTTTTTTGTAGTTTGTCTAACGGGAGCTTGTTATTTAAAACATAAAATTTACAGACAAGGTTACAAGATATGTAAAATAAAAACATTAAAAAAAACAATATATAAAATAAAAACATATAAAACCATATGTAACAAGCTTAAAACATAAATATTTATAAAGAATATTATTCTAAAATATTTCTGCTAAAATATATTTAAAAAATGAATAAAATATAAACATAAACGAAAGCAATAAATCATAAATAAACTAATATTTCCTTATTTCTAATACAAATAGCTTCTTTCAGCTAGCCAAGTTTTCAATGTGTTTACTAATGGTATAGTTTTAATACAGTTTTTTATTTGAGCGGGTAACATATTTATACAACTAGGAATCATGTGTTCTAAAGTTCTTTGTCCATATTTGTTTTTATGCTTAGGAACCATTAATCCTTCATTAAAATTGAGACGAGTGTTGTAATCTAGTCTATTTGTGTTAAATATAGGGTTATTAATGTGCTGAAATATAATTGTTATCGTATTGTAAAAAATGTGTGTACACTGTCAGGGAACATTTCTCCCTCTTCCTGTGTCAACTGTAGTTAGAGGTGCATAAATGTGGAGATAATCTTCCCTAGCGGGCTGCCTATTGCTAGGGCATTTATTTCAAAGAATTGAAAACTGTGTTTTATGTGCTAGCGGCACTTGCTGAGCAATCTTATATTTAAGCCGCTCACTAACGTAATGGATGGTATAAGATGGAATTTGGGCGGAGACGGAGGGGGTCGGTGATAGGGGTCCAGCGGCCGAGGTTGGAGATGGAGGGATTCAAGTTCGATTCTAATTTGGAGTAACATGTTCTAAATCTACTGTAGAATTTTCTGCCCGTGTTAATTATACTATTCCTGAGGAAGCAGGGACTTTTGGTGAACCTTCGGAGCAATGCATTCTGGAATGATTATAGCCTTTTTGTATTTGAAGTAGCCCTAATGTATGATTGATTAAATTACAATAGTAAGAAACGGGAACCCACATAGGCGCTACCTGTAACTGAGTAATATTAATTATTTAAGTAATATAACAGCAATAATCATAGTATAAGGAAGCAGACATTTTTGTTTAAATTTGTAAATTATGTAATCATAATTAAAGTAATTGATTATTTATCCGTCTATGTTAGAATGGCAAATGTCAAAACAAGGATGAGCTTTAAGGTACAAAATTTTATATTATATTCATAGTAAACCATAACTAAACATAAGTAATAAAATTATGTACCTTTTAAGAAACTTTAACTTAAAGAATAATAATAGTATTGAGCATTATTGAACATTATCATAATATCCGTATTAATAATTCGTTTGCTCATGAATACTCCAATTTATTTAATTAATAATAGTTTTTTTAATATTCAATAACAATTACGAACCTTAAAGTCACCCAAATTAAGTTCAAATTTTGCCAAAAATAAAAAAATAAAAATATATAAAACTAAATCTAAAAACAAAAATGTCCACACTAATAATAATTAAAAAAAAAAACAAAATGCGCACGTGACGACAGATGTTCCAAATTCAATGGTACCAACATAACAAGGTGTTTTGATCAGATGATTTTTTAAATAACGATTTATAAATTCTACGTATAAAAAACGTACATATAAAAAAAATATGTATCCAGAATCGGCGTTTGCTGATCTATAAGAATATATATTTTTAAAGCCATTATAGTTCCTTTTTCTCTTGGTAATCTAATGAATAATAATACGTCCGCACAGAGTAACGCTGAAAGGAGACAGATCGTAGAAACGAGGTCAGTGTTTTGTTGAACTATCACAACTTGTCGCAAAGTGATAAGTTATGTAAGTTCTAATTATATTAGGTCGTTGCAAAAAATCGAAGCATTTAATTCAATAACTCATAATACAGAACTCGCGAACACAGAAAACCTTGTGCTGCACAGTAGCCATTTTACTAACAACTGACGCAAAATGACTGCTTGGCAGCGCGAGCACTCTAGCGGTCGTTTGCGCAACTATGAGCTATCTACTATCTAGCAGTGGGATTCGAAACATTCGAACCTCCTCTTTCAATTGCTATATAAATCATTCACATATAAAACATAATTCAGGAAAATATAGCAATACGAAAATGAGTCCATCATTTTGAATAACCCGTTTGATTCGAATAAATGCTTTATTTGCGTATTTAATACTAGCTGATGTGTACCCGGCATTGTTGGGGATTTTTTTTAATAAAGTTACGTAGTTGTGAATTCTTGCTTGTCATGTGGAGGATGCCATAATTGATTTGACAGCGATCAACTATCTCTAAACAAAGAAACAGAAGAACATTCATTGAAAATTTTATTTCATTCCAAAAATTTATTTTTAAAAATTAATCTAAATAAAAAAAGTTCGTAAGTAGGTACCTACTAGTGTTTTAAATTTCGAAAATATTCTACCCAAAAAATCTTCTCCTTTTGAATATGTAATCTGTGGCTAACCAGAGTGGTATATCTATGGGATAACCTAAATAAAACATGGCGGGTTCAATGCTTTTCATACTAATTTTAAAACGTTATAGCAACTGTTTTACATACCATATTGCATTTCATTCAAACTACTCTCTAAACCTTCCAGGCACTAATAAGAACAAACAGTGTTGTTTTCAACGAAACCGGTAGCGTAAATTTTGAGGAAATCGAGGACGGACAGACAAACATTCATTTATATATGTATAGATAATCGTGATATAATCAAATACCAAACAATAATAAGTGGAAATCTGCCAAGGAAACAATAATTGCTATCTACAGACACCATGGCGATACTGAAATTCTTGCTTTGATTCTTAGTAACGTCGCTCGTGGCATGGACCTATTCCATGAATTATTCATATATTATGCATGAATAATTTATGAGAAACGGCGTCGCTGTAATTATATATTACTTCTGATATGTGGACATAACGCAGACTCTGATCTTGATAGATGTAGCGAATAAATCAAGTGCAATTGATTGCGGCTTACTCAGTTTCAAGGGAGTCAAGGAAAATCTCGTAATTCTGAGTGGAAAATCTGCTGCCAGTTTAGTAGTATTTACCAGGAGGCAATTTATATAGTTAACTGAAAACATGTGGTTCAATTATTTATTTTAAATATTTTTTATTTTTCTATCTCTTTTACATTATTATTATTCCCTACTTGCGCACGTACTCGTATACAACGTTGCGCAGAAGCCAAGGAAATCTTCTGCTGAGCATGTTAAATTTTAGGCTGAAAGCTCGTCTTTGCCAATCGATATCATCATCATCATCATCCATCAGATTACCGGTGATTATGTGTCCCAGGTATTTAGTTCCCTCAGTCACCTTCAGGATCACACCATTCAGGGTAGCTACAGGATATCTTATGACCAACAGCCGTTTTATTGGGGTATTATTATATGTGTTTGATTCTTCGCAGATCTTCAGGAGAATGCAGCATTATAGCAAGCAGTTCATTTCATTTCGTGCTAAAGTCAAATAAGTGTGTAGTACACTTTTCATTATTTAATATAAAAATATAAAAAAGTCATTTAATGATACCTGTACTAAAAAAAAAACTTGATTTATATAGTCAAATTAAAAATAAATATACTCATAACAGTCCAATACAAAAACGACACAGAAAAGTTAAACAACGTAGGAATAAATCGTTTTAAATATATTTACGAATAGATTCTACGCCATAACAATATATGCACGGTGCTTTCAGCCGCCGAGAGATCACTCATTAAAATGTGTTTTTCTAATCTGGTATTGAATAAATTTCTTGTACAGAGAGATGTGAAATAATTTCCCTCAATATATCATCTTTGGGGATGCTGTGTGGAGGGTCTTTTAGAGGATAGGAAGGAGTGAACCGAGGCGGGCAGATCATTTCAAAGCCGAGCTGTTAAACACAAGAACGAGTCGAGTAGAAGCGACCCGTTCTCATGTGACAGATATCAATCGTATGCAAATGTTGGGCGTGCGTTTGGCGTGTTTTTCCGACTATTCACCGGTGCCGAAGGGATCAATGACGCTAGTTCCTCAGAGCATCTTCTATTAAAATACCGGTAGAATAAGGACAGCATTCCCATCTGACGTCTGCGCTTCAAATATTTAAAATTCGTTTGTTAAGATTGGCGAATCTATCAAACGGACCGCCCGCTTTTGCACATAATCAAGGGTTTTTCAGATGTTTTGGGGCTCCTGACCAGAGGTGGCTACCAAATTCTACAGTGGGGCGCACTTGCGATTTGTACAGGGTCAGCAGTTGTGTACTATTATAGTATCTGCGGGCTTTGTACAGTGCGCCCAGCTTCTGAGAGGCTAACTATACCTGAGCTGGTCACAAGGTTACACCGAGCATATCAATGGAGGGATTGTTGGGAAGATTGCTTCCATTAAAGGAGACTAGTTAGTTTTAATCTGTTTTCTGACGCAGTAAATCTGTTGATTGGTGGGCTCTGCCGTTATGACAATTAATCCCCTTTTTCTGCCTAAAGTTTATAAGCCAACGCAGCTATTTTTAGCTCTCTACAGCATTTCTTACCTGAGTTGTGGGGCTTCGAAATATCCATTAAATGTTTTCATAATAGAATAACATACCTATTTTTTTATTTCATAACCAATTTCGAAAAAAAAGTGTGGAAACTCGGACGAAGCCGGGTAATGAGATAATACCTAAGTCTTGTACCTACGCGTAAAAAAATAATATCAAACAACAAGTTACAATTTAATATATTAAACACAAACTACGAGAACATAATCTTATATCCGATGTGTTACACAAACTGCTTTGAGACAGAAGTAAAAAAGCATCCGGGAGATATTCTATAACCAGAGCTTCACAATGAGCCCTTTTTTACCGACTACCATATTTTTAAAATACACATAGCTCCTGCCTCACAACATAGTTTAGTGAAAAATCACCTCAAGGGGGCTGTACAAATATTACATCCTAGTCATGTACAAACCGATACAGAAAAACATACTTACCTGCAGCTAGCAGGTCGCTTAAGATGAACACAACTTTATTAGAAAATTTAAGCTTAGAGATGATATGATTTTTACAGTTGCTATTTCATCCCGTTTTTCTATTGATAATGTAACATCAATTATTATAATATTGGTGGCACAAGAAGAGTATTAGAAATATTTATAATTTTTAGTACTGGAGAATATTTATAAAATGAGATTAAAAAGCGTAAGAAGTGTTTAATAGATATTAACATTTTTTTAGTTATTTACAGTGTTGCGAGCTGTGGACGCATTTGCGCACCAATGCGTTATTTTTTTAACCTATGATAAGTGACTTTAGGTAAGCACTATGTTGGGACTCTTGTGCGGTATCCATATTAAAAAAAAGTACTTGACGCTTACACAAAATGATTAATGAGAAAAAATAAATATAATAATCTCATTATTTGGCAGCTACAATGAAATAATCACTCTAAAGGTTCCAGTCTACCAGCTTCCTCGCCGTACATGATTTATACGGCGATAAGTAAACTAAACACTCAATTTCGAGTTCCAACTCATTCGAATCAAATTTCCGCTATTCAATTATTGCCTCATCGTGCAATAACGAACACGAGTTCTTAGATTGACATATTTGATTTAGCTTTCGGTGATAAACTGTTGATTTCCCATAAATAAATAATCAAATGACGTAGTGGTAAGTACCTACCTAAGTAAGTACCTACCTAAGTAAGTACCTACCTAAGTAGCTAGCTTCCGCCAAGGATTAGCTGCCTACAAATACCCTGACGGCGGCTTCTAAAAGCTTTTGTTTAAAGCCAATTATCACCGCAGTTTAGAAACTATCGAGATGGCCATTCAATTTAATAACATTTCGCGTTTTGCGCGGGTAAATAATAAGAAAATTTGGGAAATTGCAATGGCGGCCGCGCGCGCCGAGACATGTGTCACCTCTTCACATGTACATCTCACTCTTTCCCTCTAGCCAAACAGACAGACAGAGGCGAAGACGTGTTTTTCTTTATTCAATCAAACGGGAATAAACATTTTTATTATTTTATACAGCTATTTAGTCGAGCTAAATCAAGTAGAAAATGTAAGTAGGTACCTGCCTAATTAAGCTTAAAATGCTTTACACATTTTTTCCGGTAGATACAGGTACATACAAAACAGCAGCCAAAAAATAATATAGGTTCCTGTGGTAGGTGCAACTTATATGTTCCAATTAAAATAACCCCATTAAACATATCTTCGTTGTCTGTTTTGTAGACCTCCATTATAACTTAAATTATGACAGTTTCACAAAGTCTTATCAAAGAGGCGGAATATCTGTCGCGCGTAAAGTTCTATGAAATCCTTAAAAAGATTTTTGTATTAAAACTGTTGTTTTCAGATTTTAGTTTAATGTATTAAGTTTCCTTCATGAATAATGTGCCATATTTTATTTATTAGTAAAATACGAATAGGATATCTGCACATCAATTCTATGAAGTAGACTAGCTGAAGTACCCGGCTTTGCCCAGGATTACCCCTATCCCTACTCTAAGCCCTATCTCCTTCATCAAGAAGTACTAATATTCTGCTGAAAAGGGTGGAAAAGAGGAACGGGGGTGGTTTTTCGAAATCTCATGCAAATAGCGACTATCCTCTTATTTTTAAGGTTACGTGTGCAAAATGGCATCAAGCTCGGAATAAAACTGTGGATATGTATTCAAAACCAACAAACAAACAAAACCACCCGGGAAACTCTTCTTTATATATACATATACAGACACTAGCTGATGTGTACCCGGTCTTGCTCGGGATTACTATTTTTTTTTGGAATAAAGTTACGAAGTTGTGAATTCTTGCTTGTCGTTTGGGTGCCATAATTGATTTTACAGCTAAATTAATAACTTATGACGACTATTACTATCTCTAAACAAAGAAACAAAGAAACTTTAATTTGAAAATTTTATTTCATTCCAAACATTTTTTTTTTCAGAGCTATCTAAATAAAAAAACGTTCTTAAGTACCTACTTGTGTTTTCCACTTTGAAAATATTCTACCCAAACAAACCTCATCTTTTGAATATGTCATCTGTGACTAACCAGAGCGGCATATCTATGGGCCAACCTCAATACAACATGGCGGGTTCAATGTTTTTCATACTAATTTTAAAACGTTATAGCAACAGTTGTGCATATTGGATTTCATTCAAACTACTCTCTAAACCTTCCCAGCACTAATAATGACAAACTGTACTATTTTCAGCGAAACCGGTCCAGTAATTTTCAAGAAAATCGAGAACAGACAGACAGGCAATCATTCATTTTTTATATATAGATAAGAGATAGATAGATACGATGATGCACATCTTTAGTCACTCATTTAATTATCCCGTACTCAACTGATGTCAATTGTACGAAGTAGAATTCGATTCTGCGTAAAACGTCAAATTCTTGTCTGAAGCAAATAATTGCTTAAGCCATTAGGCGACGAGCGTCCACTCAGTGCCTTGCACTGGCAAGCACAAGACAAATCCCTGGCGGTGACTCACTCGGGAAAGATTGTGTTTTCATTTTCCCTCTTCTTTTATATGTGTTATTTCAATTACGAAGAGCAATATTTCACAAAATAAATCCCAGTTACCAAATAATATAATATTACCGAAAATATTTATATTATATAGTACGACAGGAGGTGTACCCAATAATAATAATAATAAGCAAGCATTTATATAGCGCAGTTTTGTGTTATTTCAATTCAAATGCGCTTTAAAATTAATAATTGTCACTTACGAGTAGGTCATCCATCAGCAGTCGGAATACCGAGTTCGTAAATCACGTTTTCGGAATATCGGGCTTCTTATAAACAAACTTGCATACGGAATATCGGGCTTCTTATAAACAAACTTGCATACGGAATATCGGGCTTCTTATAAACAAACTTGCATACGGAATATCGGGCTTCTTATAAACAAACTTGCATACGGAATATCGGGCTTCTTATAAACAAACTTGCATACGAAATATAAACAAACTTGCATACGAAATATCGGGCTTCTTATAAACAAACTTGCATACGGAATATCGGGCTTCTTATAAACAAACTTGCATACGGAATATCGGGCTTCTTATAAACAAACTTGCATACGGAATATCGGGCTTCTTATAAACAAACTTGCATACGGAATATCGGGCTTCTTATAAACAAACTTGCATACGGAATATCGGGCTTCTTATAAACAAACTTGCATACGAATAAAATTTAGAAACGGACTCAATCACGACATTAAAAAATTATGTCAATAAATTAATAATGGAATAATTAAAATAAAATCCTTTTCATACGCCAAAGTGCGTAATTTCTATAAAAAAGTTATTAATTTATTATTATTTTAGAATGTTTCTGTGTTTCTTCGCTCCTACAACATAGATCTCTTCAAGACCCAGGTTTACTCCTTCCTATTCTCTAAAAAACCCCCCACACAGCATCCCCAAAGAGGATATGTACCGTGTGGAGTTATTGTAAAAAAACTGAAGTACCCGGCATTGCCCGGCGTTATGAATGTTTTGAAGAAAAGTTTTGAGGTTGTTACCCCTACCACTACCCAGTAATTTTCCTCTTATTTTGAACGTCAAGTGTGCAAAAAGTCATCAAGAAGTCGACCCCTTGGAATAACAAGGTTCCATCTGACAAGGAAATGTTATGCGATAATGAGCCTTAAAGTTACTCTCCTTAGAGCTCATTATCGCATGACGTTGCTGGGTCAGATGGATCCTTGTTATTCCAAGGGGTCGAAGTACCAAAATTCTTCAAAGGTGTGAGAAAGGGGGATGGGGGAGTTTTTTTAGAAATACAGTAAACAGTTACCTTCCTCTTATTTTGAAGGTTAAGTGTGCAAAATTTCATCAAGCTCGGAATTAAACTCTAGATTTGTATACAAAACAAACAAATAACTTTTTTTTATATACATATCTGTATATTTATAAAACAGATCATATATGTATATATATGTACGTATATATATATGTACGTATATATATATATTTATAAATCGACGGCCTCCATGGTCGAGGGGTAAGGTTCTCGACTACGAACCCGAAGGTCACGGGTTAAAATCCCAGCGTGCGCAAATACATTTTATTTAATTAATTTGTGTTGTTTCACAATTAATTAATTTAAAAATAATTGAAACGTTTCTTGAAATGGCTTTTAGCCGTGTTTGGTGACCAGATCTGAATAGCCAGGTATTTCCCCACCTCCCTCTTCCCCTTCTCCTTCCTCTCCCCATTACCTTCAGCCTAACAACATTCCCCAATTGGGAATGCCATAGTCTCACTGGCTCCAGACGGTTGGTAGCAGTTGGAACTCTTGTGCGGTATTCATAAAAAAAAATCGCCTTTTTAATATTTTCATTAGAAAAGTTTGTACCTAAATATGTTTGAACGGATTTCGTTTTTTCCATGTCAATAAGGAAGTGTTTGAAGGTACCTTAAATACTTTAACGGTACCTTCTAGCTTTATAACATACCCACGTACGAGTATAAGGTGGTATGTCACCAAATTATCCATTTTTATTTATTGATACGGAAACGTGCTACATGACTCTCATAAGCACTTTTTTTTCTCCATGCCAAGGTTCTGATGTCAAGTTGCCAAGTATTATAAGCGCCTTTGAGGTGATTTTCTCACGAAAACGGCGCTATAAAAATAATCCATTTATTATTATTATTATTATTATTGCTCTTATCAAATACCGTAGAAATATGACAATACTTCCAGATCTTGGCATAAATCGACGTTTGCTGAAATAACGTTATTTAGTTTCATACAATACGGCATGTTTAAATATAAGTACAATATATGTTGCATAATTATATTATTGTTTGGTTTACATTACCTACCTCACTAGGTGAAACCTGTTCTTGAGATGGCAATATGCTACACTAGCGCCTCTAGTGGCCTGCGTTGGAGGGTATATGTTTTTTCCATACATTTTAATATTTTTTCAGTAAAATATATTCTTAATAAATTATAAAAATCGAAATATCAAAAAAATATATTAGGTAACCTACGTATGATTTTACTCCTTTTTTATTCATAAATGAGAAAAATATTAAAGAGGCTAATAAGTTTATACTAACAGTTATAAACCTAGCCGCTCGATGGTCGCGCTCGGTCTTAATAATAAATTGTGAGGAAATATATTTAATTTCTTATTTTTAGACTTTATTTTTAATTAATTTGTATTTTTGTATGCTTTAATGGGGACATTTAAATATTTATATCTATTTAAAGCATATTTAAATAAAATAAACAATTTCGTACAACTCGGGCCGCTAGAGGGCGCTAGTTAGCATGTTGCTATCAAATTTCAGGTACTGGAGGTATTGTCATTTTAGAGCATTTGCTATTAACTAAAATACGTACGTTATAAAAATGTTGTATTTTTTTTTTGACTGTTTTTTTTTTGCGAAGTCCAATATTACAATTTTCAACATATTGTTGCACGAACACAGCATAGGAAGGCGGTTATTTCGCGCGAATTAGGCATTGTATTTAGCACTCGAATGCGGCCACGGATTGATATTTTATCACACGACATCTGAACTGGTTATATTACGTCAAATATATATTATAATTATATTGCCGAACACTGAGCATCCAATGGGGGTAATGATGGACGCCGGAATACCCAGCGTCCATTCAGTGCACTTCAACTTCGGATTTAAATTAATATTATAATTATTTAAATGGACAACTAAACATCTATCTGGGATCTAACCGCCAAACCAGCTGCATGATTAGCAGGATACAATAATAATACTTACCACATATTTATTTACCCGGAGTACGTGAAAATTTCCGTGTGATTCTGTAAAATCGTTGTTTAATTTCTGGTATGTACCAGCCTGTACCATTTCAGGAATGTTTTCAGGCCTTGCAGCTTCTTCGAGTGTTTTCATTTCAATTTGTAAACGTTAATGAGTAATTTTCTTTCATCACAGTTTCTGATAAAGTATAGAATTCGCGTCTAATTTCTATTTGCTTACTTATGATAAGTACTTTTTCAACGCCATTATTCGACTAACTAAAATCGTTTTCCACACGTAAATATTATGAATCAATACTTCCTCATTCTATTCAAATTCGATTACTCAAGAAAACGGTATGTCGGTAATGGCTTTCCTCAGGAACATTGACTATAAAGCGGTCAATCTGAATTCTGGTGAGCTTTTGCGCCATGAAATTGTCAGAGCTTTAGGTCTAAATTTTCTCGGTTAAAACAAAAATATTTAACCATTGAAGAAGATAATATTAACAAATCTCAAATAAATTGTGAGACAGAAAAAGATGCAGAAATTAAAAACGTATCAGTCGCATCTGGGAATCGAACCTAGGACCTCTGTCTTACCAGGAAAACGGTCTAGCCACTGAGCTAATGAGAACTTATTATTTTACATATTTTTTATTGGTATCATATTACGAATTTAAGACTCACCAATATTATCGTCAATTAATTTTCGAGAAAATCGAGGACAAACAGACAGACAGACATTCATTTTATATATATATATATATATTATTCGAGCAGGTAATAGTCATAAAAAAATATTATAAAACATTCAATAACAAATTTATATTAGAAATTAAAAAATAAATATTTTTGTTATTATTATTAATATGAAAATTAATTCAAGAAATAGCTATTGTTAAAAAATAGTTGATTATTAATTATGTTTAAATTGACTATTAGCATTTTTACTGATTTAAAAAATTACAAATTTGTCTAATTGTAAACTGGTTGCATTTAAATAATTTAATTTATTAAAGCCCATGAACCTCATTGTAATATTTAATCATCGAAGATAATATTAACAAATATCATATGAAATATGAAACAAGAAAATACACATTAAATTGCCAATTAATAATTAGGATACTATATATACATAGATTATAATAGATAGCACATTTTTGTTTATGTTTATAATTTGTCCATTCTTACATTATTCTGTTCTGTGTTTATCATTTGTCTATACTTGACATTATTATTTTTTAGTATTCTGTATATTCCTGATGAGGAAATCATCGCTTTCGAAACATGTTGATATCTGTATGATAATAAAGTGGTGATTACAAAGTAATTTTTAATTAATTTATTAATAATGACGTCACAAAGTGAATACCAGTCTTTCGAAGAAATTATATTTCAATAAAGTGAACAACAATATTAATGTGACAAATTCATCTCCATCGCGAACTATGGCACTTTGAAATTTAAATTTAACTATGAAAAAAAAGTTGACGTACGACTAGTTCATTTTACATTCCACATTGTTCAATTGTTCAAGTAAAATAAAGCGCCGCGATGATTTTCGGTTGGAGCCGAGTATTAAAACTAGCATCCGTATGAAATTTATCGTCATTTCAAAATATATTTTTTGTTGTTTGCCATGTAAATAAAATTATTTGTTTCTCCATTATTGACTCTTCCTATATCACAATGATTGCAAAAAGGCACAAAACATGTAAAAGACTCACGCGGACATACGAATTCACATTATATAACGTCTCGTAACGTCGTATCACAGTTTTCTCTCAGAAAGAGTGTTTGTTACGTGGTAGCTTATCGCATAAATTAACACAGATATAGAAAATTCAGAGAATCCAAGAAATAACAACAAGTTTCTTTACTTTCGGGCCACATCTTCTTCTTCTAGGTAAGTCTTCTTAACCCATTGACGCCGAACCACGCCAGACTGGCGGGTGTGTCTCAAGTACGTAACCCCGAATGGGTGTTCGGAAGCTTGTGGCGGTCCAGAAGAAGGTCGGTCTAAAAACGAAAAACGGACAAACCAGAGACATCGGCGAATCAATTTTTAAATGCCAATCGCTTTATAGAAAATTTTCATTTCTTTGTATTGGCAATAATATGTTTGTAAAGTTTTTTCCCTGACGTTCAAAGTTTTGTAAGCTGCCGTCGGCCATTAAATTTCTTCAATGAGAGAGTTACCGATTACTCTAAATTAGAAAATCTCTAAATATAGATTCTAGCATACTGAATAACCAAGTAATTTACCGTATAATCAGTTTCTGCATATTTTTGCAATGAATCGCTTTGTTGCCACATAAAACCCCCTAATTACTCCTTCCCCTTTGGACGGGTTCCACTCCAACACCTAAATATTCATGCATGTCTGTCATTATTTTGTATCTTAGTTTAGTCTTAATATAGTCTTAACGAAGGAGAGGTACTTCCGACACCAGTTGATTATTATATTAAATTGATTAAATTAAAGTTGTACAAAACAAATGTAGGCGTTTATTTTATGAAAATAGATGCGTTGACTAAAAAATTACATCACACATATAGACTTTCTGCTTTGCAGCATATTTATCAATTTCATTTCAGTGAAAAACAATTTCTCGCAAATTTTCACAGTTCAACACGATACATAAAAATAGAGTAGGTAGCCACCTATTTGCTCACACTGATTAAGTGCGTAATAATTATTCTAGTATGCACCGGTTAAGGTAGCTGTGTGTTCATCAATCGGAGGTACTCGTATGTGGGATATCCCCAATCGCCTCTCTCGCCAGCCAATAGCCGAAGGATCCCAGAGTTTTGACACATTCGTAATGATTGCTATCGGAGGCCAGTTCTATTTGCAAATCATTTCACAGCTCGGGATGCGGCACAGTAAATTAACTTTTCTTAATATCGTACGAAAAACAGCAAAAATCTACATCTCTACATTTAAAAATGAATGTTTGTCTGTCTGTCTGTCCTCGATTTTCTCAAAAATTACTCAACCAGTTTCGTTGAAAATAGCACAGTTTGTTTTTATTAGTGCCGGGAAGGTTTAGAGAGTAGTATGAATGAAATCCAATATGTACAACTGTTGCTATAACATTTTTAAATTAGTATGAAAAAAATTGACCCCGCCATGTTGTATTGAGATTAGCCCGTAGATTTACCACTCGGGTTAGCCACAGATTACACATACAAAAGAAGATGATTTGTTAGGGTAGAATATTTTCAAAATGGAAAACACATACTTACTTAAGAACTTTATTATTTAGATATGTTTTAAAAAAAAAATGTTTGCAATGAAATAAATTTTTTAAATTAATGTTCCTTTGTTTTTAAGAGATAGTAATAGTCGTCAGAGGGCATTACTTTCGCTGTCAAATTAATTATGACACCCAAACGACAAGCGAGAATTCACAACTTCATAACTTCAGGTACACATCAGGTAGTTTTAAATAAAAATGGAGTTGTATAAATTATACTTGACCACGAGCAATGAAGTATAATAATTTATTTCATTTCAAAACTTATTATGGAGTGATTTTTCTAATATAATAAATGTTTTGATGTTCGGAATGAATTGAAATTTTCAAATTGTTTCTTTGTTTAGAGACAGTAATAGTCGTCACAGGGCATTACTATCGCTGTCAAATCTATTATGGAACCCAATGACAAGCCAAAATTCACAACTTCATAACTTTATTCCAAAAAAATAAATAATCCCGAGCAAGGCCGGGTACACATCAGCTAGTGTAGTATGGAAGCATCGTTTGTTTAGAACATAAACATTAATTATACATTTTTTATTGAATTAATTGTTAGCATGTTCTAAAACAATGGCAAAATCCTGAACAGGATGACGTACCTTTAATATAATACATAATAAAGAATAGTTAACATTTCATGCGTCAAGGAAAAACGATATAATACGGCATATAAATATAAAGGGAAAATAAAAATAGACTTATAATTAGGAAAATTCCCTTTCCACAGAAATCTACAAACTAGTTCTAACTACTTTTAATGTTAACATTTTCCTGTGCTTCCTAGAAAATTACCAAACCTGTTTTTGTATCACGGAAAAACGTACCTTTTGTCGATATTACTATCATAGGAAAAACAAGTCTATTAGAAAAGTCTCTAAAGGTCAAAATTTCAAATAATAATATATGTTCTTTATGAACAAAATTAACATCTTGAACGTTCTATTTATTGTGTTGTTTGACGTTTGATTTTGGAATAATAAGGAACCCCAGTCCGATTTTATTTTATCAATAATGACATTCAAACTTAAATACCAGTATACGAGTATATCGTTTTTTCTAAAGTTAGATTTCATAGTTAAAATAATTTTCAACTTTTCAAATTCCGCCAAACGCTCCAAATCTATTGCCGATCGATTTTGATTAGTTTTCAGGTTATAATGTCAAATGTAAAAACAAGGATCAGCTCTACCGTACATAATTTTAATTCGGAGAATAATAATAGTATTGAGCATTATTGAACATTATCATAATATCCGTATTGATAATTGGTTTGTTCATGAATGCTTTAATTTCTTTAATTAATATATTTTTTTAATATTGAACAACAATTATAGAGCTTAAATTCACCCAAATTAAGCTTAAATTTAGCCAAAACTAAAAAAAATACATATTTAAAATACAAAGCAAAATCAAAAAATAAAAATTTCCATACCGATCCAAATGCGCACGTGACGTCAGATGTTCTAAATGGAATGGTACCAATATAATAAGGTGTTTCGGTGAGATTATTTTTTATTCACTTTTAAATAACGATTTATAAATTCTTATAATAAAAGTTGTATATTCAGAATCGGCGTTTGCTGATATTTTTGACAGGAGTTCCTTATTGTATATTGCAAACACAATAAACGATTCACATTGGAAAATCCTTCTTTAGGCGCCACCATTATTATTTTGGGCAAAATGGCCGGCGGTTAAGGCGGTTCCGTATTAAAATACGTTTTTCCACCTGTTATTTCCAGCGTAGATCTTAGTTTCACAGCTCTACGCAGATAGTTGGTCACCTACCTCATAAGGTGTTGTTGAATGTATCTATCTACTTATAATATCTAGGTAAATTGCAAAAAAAGTGGTGCATATTTATTGTTGTTTTATAAAGAAAATTTTCGGTTATCTTTTTAAAATTTTATTCTGTTTTTCAATATTTAGTGCGGCGAAATGACCCATCAGATACGCCAATATGCTTGCTTTTTTAATAAAAAATATAAATTAGGTTAGATTGTATGGTTTTTGGGGTAGTTTTTATCGTACTTTTACCAACTACTGTGCCAAATCATACGTGTGTTGATTTATCATGGAACCCTTAGTTCCACTAGCCCCGGACAACAGTTGGAACTCTTTTGCAGTAATGTATGACAGAAAAAAGAAGTTACAATGGAACTCTCAGTGGTAGGACCATACATTCAAACTTCCTAGCTCCAAGCAGTTGGGACTTGTGTATTCGTAATAATACTAGTAATTCGTACTCTACCAGAAGGATTGTCGATTTAAATGGAAGCAACTGACTTAGATCTATCCCTGAGAGAGCCAATGAAAATATAGCGTACTGTCTCTATTGCACTACCTGATCTCGCATATTCCATTCTATTTGATTTTGAATTTGAACCGAGAGAATGAATTTCTAAATTTGAAATTTAAGGTTCAAATGTCCAGACTTTTGCACTACGGAACACGGTAATATCGCATCTTTCTTGTGTTCTCTTTATTATTTGAGTAAATACAATAATAATGTATACGAAGCGCCGACGTGCTCGCCGACAAGTGACCAAGCCACGCGCGCAGTGCCCAGTGTACTCGTACCTTGGTAATAGCTACCTAGTAACTATATACCCAACCACCTCATCTGTGCGTCTGTCTTCTGTAGGGAGCCGAGAACTAACTGGTTTAACCTTAATTCTTAAATCAAAGTGAACAACTCATTTCCTTGTAGATAAAACCGCGGGCCACTTCTGCTCCCGCAAAGGTTATTTACCTCAACTTCTGAAACGAGCTTTTCAAATATACGTCCTTTGCAGACATTCGTCGCCCTTGAAGCGAACCAATAACCTTCCTATTATTATTATGTCAAACTTGTACTGCAATTAATCGCACTGACGTCAGAATTAACACACTTGCTCTAAGAACATTTTCGACGGCAGGAGACAAAGGTCACGTGCTACTCATTTTGGCACCAGCCCACACTTCACTGTTGTCCACATTTGTGTCACGTGATTTTTACTGCATTAAGAAAATTATAAAACATTTATAAAACGTGTCAAACTAAAAACTTTAACAAAATATTCGGTTTTTGTAAACAAGCCAAACCTTTTTATTTATTTGATTTTTTAGTTAAATTAGCCGCACGCTTGCGTCGCACCTCGCTCCTCTTATTTTAGTTTCTTCCTCGCGTGTTGTGGCATCTCTATGTATGATGTGCTCTGTGGGTTAATCGGTTTTATGCAATTTATACCTATATACTATCTGAAAACAAACTCGCCGGGAAATTTAGTCGCTATGGCAAAATATTTTACAAAAATTAATATAAAACATGTTTATTATTGGTATTGAATGTTACAGGTGTTCCAAATTGTACACAGTATTGGGTCGGAACATAATAATAGTGTATTCACCATTGGCGGTTCGTAGTCTACCTTATTGGGAGTTCAATCGGAGATTAAAAGAGGATTAAAAAAAATCCCACATCTATAAATCTATACTTTTCTCTGGATGTGAAGAAATTTCATCATACCACTGCTCCAGATATTAGCGATGTAGCACCAAAATACAATTTCAACATTAAAGCGTCTGTTACTAATGAAAGTTATAAAAAAATCGTTAAACAATACGAATATCACAATTTATGCAAAAAACTGATCGAATTACATATAAAAAAGTAACATTTAAAGTCATTTTTAAAACACGATAATCAAAGCTACCGGCCGGTGGCTGAGTTGGCATCGCGTCCGGATCCCATCCAGGCGTCGTGCTGGTCTTTCTTTTTTTTTAAATCCGTATTAATTTGGTATTACCAAATCCCATATTCACTGCGCACCCGGGCATCTAATATATTCTTAAGGTTTACGCGCTTCCACAGTTTGCCGCTAAACCCCACGAGTTGGTTTTTGTCTACTATTTTTTTGCCTTTTTTTTTAAAGAAAGACAAATATTCCCTGGTTATGAATTACTTGACAATATTTGAAAATCCTACTACCATCACAGTAAGCGGAAGATGCTGCCTGTGTCGTAATGAAGGACATAGCCAACCGAGGAATTGAACTCACAACGCCTGGGTGAGACCCAAACGTGATGCCAACTCAGTCACTGACAGGTCAGCCATTATTAGAACTAAATGTTTCATAG
The DNA here is from genome assembly GCA_022606495.2 of Halesus radiatus. Lineage (NCBI taxonomy): Eukaryota > Metazoa > Arthropoda > Insecta > Trichoptera > Limnephilidae > Halesus > Halesus radiatus. The sequence continues at coordinate 79,193 of JAHDVE020011439.1, read as the reverse complement.
GTGCTGAATACATTTAGCACGTATGGAATTCATTTCAGTAGCGCATTGTTTAAGGTGTGGTAAAATTATAATACAAGTTTGTCTTACAACATTATCTCTTTTACGGGAGTTCACTGCACAAACGCACTTGCAGAAAACCGCAACTGGTATTCACACTCGTAAAACTAATGCAACTGCAATGCGAGTGTTTGCTTGCATTATACCTATGTTTATTGCGACTTGGTTGCCTTTTTGCTGTGGGAAAAACAATGATTTATTCTGATTGCAATAGAGCGAAGAATTTGGTAAAATATCCATAACTTTTTTAAACTACTTGATGGGACATTTTGAAAACGGAGGGTCAAGTTTTAGTATATGCATGAGTTCCCGGACTATGTCATCTTTGTAAATTAATTATTCTTTCGCGTATTATTTGACAGCCTATTTATTTTTTTTTTAATGCATTTTCAGTAATCTTGGAGATTTGATAGACTTAATAGATAATGCTCTTACACTGTTCTTGGATCACTTTTCACAAACATTGATAATATTTGTCTATACGTTTTTCTAGATATATTATATTATCATACCATGTCAATACTAGCGTTTTTCCTCTTCTATTTTTGTATAGTGGCATTTAATATGAACTAAACTTGTTAATTTGACTATCCTAAAACGGGATTTATTCCCAGTTGGGCAGTCAAATACATTTTATTGTTAAATAATGTGTGTTTCAAATAAATTAAATAAATGTGTAGGCACCTACCAACCTACGAGTATAGAAATATGGGGGAACATTTGAAGATATAGGTCCGGAATTTCAGTTGCTCTGAGAAATATTTACGTTCGTCAAGTCGCTCTCTGGTAGAAACCCCGACAAGATAACCCTCCTGAAACCATTACTCTAATTTACTGAAATACCCACTGACCCAGCGTAAGCGTCTCTTAAAAACCGATCTTTTCTGATTTATAAATACACATCTAGTTTCGGGTATGATTCTACTCCACGCATAACGATGGGTGTCACTTGCACATGAAACTAGTTATGTAAAAACTAAATAAAAAACCTGTCTGCTCCCATTTCTACTAATCTTGACCCATGCAACTATTCAACTCATAGATGATATCGTAAGCATACTGCAGTTCAACATTCTAAAATTGCTCATTGACGTTATTTCGTGGGAAGTGCGTTCATCGAAGAGCCATCAGTCTCCGTCCCTCCGCGCTCCCATAGCAATAAAATATAATATAATACAACATGCAAATATTGTTACCATTTTAAATTGTGCCCCTTAGAAACTTCAGAAATAAACGAAAAAAAATAATTTAATAAAAAAAAATAATAACACCCTGTAAATCACCTTTGTTAACCATGTTTCCTTGTTGTTTTGACTCATCTCACCGTTCCCCACTGGGATTTCCCGTGCTAGGGATTTTATTTACAAAAGATTAAATTACATGATATTAAATTGATGTGCTTGATGAAAAAAATTAAATAATTGTGAGGTGAGATGTTTTAACTGCAGTTGAGCGGTTTCGGTGTTAGTCTGTATTTGGTGTTAATATATTTACGATTTCAGATCTCCCTGTGTAACGTATCCAGTGTTTTATTTGATTTTTTAAATTATTATGGTTCTTGTGATTTTTAAAGGATAGTGGAATTTTTTTGTAGAGTTTAGTACCATAGTATAAGAAGTTTTTTTGTCCAAATGTAGTGTTTGTGGTTCCTTGTTGGATGTGTTTTTGACTCTGAGATCTAGTGTTTCTAATATAAGTAATGTTATTTCTTGTTTTTTTTTGTATTTATGCTGTCAACCAACAAGTATGACAGTATATTTTGCTTACAAGTTACAGCGTCTTCGAATTATGCACACTAGTACCTCAACTAGTATTAATTAGCCAATAATAATAGATACTTCATCTCGTAGAAGTTATTTATAGCTTCGAGACAATCTTAAGGTTGGTGACAAAACACCTGCCCGCAGGGTTTTTAGTCCAACAACCTGCTTGTTGTTATCTACACAATATGTTTTTTTCTCTGTGGTGTGTGGCTTGTTGTGGTGTGGTTGCTTCCTCGTTGTACAACGCAACTAGCAACTGGTCGGTGACTGCTCACATAGACATAATCCGAGAGTACTGACTAATAATAATGAAACGTTCTATAAACATCATCAGCTAATCGCAGGTACTCCATACAATATAAACCGGGGCATTTCAATGACACGACCAAGGTCAGGTTGCGATATGTATGGGACCGAATTATAATACTGCTGTCACTGTGAAACTATTATCCATTTATGCCAATACCGGAACGCTGCACTCGCCGGCTGCACAATGCGCTTGCTTCATTTCTTATGAAATATGCCTCGCGTTTGCCTTAGCGGAGACATTGTTAGAGCCGTGCAAAAACGCACGGTTTAAGTTCGTAAATCACTCTAATGACTCTAATATGATTATAATTGTGAACACTGCACCATAGCATTTTATCGACCGGAACAAGCCGGTGACAATATTAACCGCCCTACCCATACGAACGTACGTGATACGGCCGCCATATTATCACCCGAACGCAACAATCCATATCCTGTACGTTCAGGTACGAAAAAACTATACCCGAAACCCACAAAACATTCGTATCCGTAAAGTTTGTTCCTGCGTCGTCTCGTTCAGTATGTCGAGGTCAGCCGAAGCTAACGAATGTGTTCGGCTATTTTCATCTCTCCCATACAAATTGGTATATCTCTCATACACGTATTGTTATTGCGTAATCTAATGAAAAAATCAATAAAATGTTTTTTATCTACTTTTTGAATAACAACCCAAAGGACCGGCGGTTAAGTATCTTGCGATATCCATATTCCTTCGTAACCAAATTTGATGTATCTTCTTCTACTTGGCATTTACTTGATGACTATACAGTTCTTGCAGGATAGTAGCTTCCTTCTTTTTGCCATATCATTGTTTTTTACTCCTAACAATCCTTCTCTTCCAGACTCTCCAGGTTTGTCTTGGTCTACTTAAAGGCCTGCTACCAGATGAGTTCGCTGATTTTATCCTATCTCGATCAGCATAAATGACCACTGACCGTTGTAGTCAAGACCGAAATATTGAGACTTGTTATCTCAAGTCAGGTCTTTGATCTTTGTCAGGCTTTACGAAAATGAACTTAGAATAATATCCTTAAAAATATCTAACATCGTGAACTCTACCAAAACCTTGTTCAGGCTTTGACTTCAATGTTCTCTCAAATGTATATTCTTATTCTTTTTTTTCCATTGCTTCATTCACATATAATGTATATGCTGCTATTTTTTATGTACATACAGGGCTGATGTGTCAAAGAACGTAATTCCAGGGTGCTCCTGTGTCTCAGCATTCCTAATAACATGCCTTGTATCGTGCCAGTATCATCCTAAGGTATCTACGTTCAAACCACACGGACATACGTTGCTGCTGTTATTGAGCCATCGTTCATTGTCATTATCTTCTTGGCATTGACAGCCGAAAATGCGCCGCGGGTCGTTTTTTTTAAACGACATACCTGTGCGGAACTATTTCACAGAGCCCCGTTCCGGTTGAATGAAAGAACCGCAGTAAACATAAACATCGTATCAATATGGGCGTAAACTTGATTCGTACATAAATTAAAGCATATTTGTTTTATTTGTAAATATCATGAATGTTTTTCATTGATAAGTAGATATTCCATTCGTTCTCAGCTTCATCCTACGACTCTTTCTTTCGATGAGACAATAAAATTCATTTCATTCAAATACGTATTTTTTTTAAATTTTCACTCTAGTTAATAATATTTTACAGAAACAGTTAGGTAGGTACCTAATTGCATGTATATTTTATTAACATGACAATATTTTTTTGCACTGGCATTGTATACAAATACAACAATACTCTATTCAGACTCAGACCGGGAATGAAATATTCAAAGCATAACAATGTATCATATTGTGATTTATATCGACATTGAGTTTAATTTTCCTTTTATTTCATTTTACGTGTCTTTTGAAAATATAACCAATAATAACGATTAGTGTTTTAATAATATAAAACCGTGCATTTTATAATTTAAAACTGGTTCTCGAAATAAAGTGGTAAATCATGTATTTAAAAAATCTTCTAAAAAAATTGATTATTCTGATTTTAAATAAAAATGCAAACTTTAAAAATCCATTAAATTAGCAAATTGTAATTTTAATAAAACTTTTTGTTATTGCCTAAATACAAATAAATACATACAAAACACTTTTTCACTTTTGTGAAATGTAAACATCTGTGACATAATATTTAACAGATGCTAGGTATTTGATTTAATATTTATGAAAAATAAACTTGTTAATAGTTAATTAATGTGCAGAATTACATGTACAACACTTAAAATAATTTCATTGCTAAAACAATTCTTTTTAACTCATTTTCAATAATTTTATTATTTTCCAAGACTTTTTAACAAGCAACAAAAATTAAAATTAAAACTTTTTTTTTTAGTATAATGTCAAGCCACAAAGTCTTGATAATTAAAAATCAAATTAAATGGCGGTAACAAAAAGTTGACAGCAGTCCACAACGGAGTGCTGATACCAACCCTGATGTATGGCAGTGAGGGATGGAACTAGCAGAGGAAGGATGAAAGTAAACTGAATGCTGTAGAAGTGAGATCTCTGAGGGAAATGTGTGATAAAACCATATATGACAGTGTGAAAAATGTTAAGATTTGTAAAGAATGCAAGGCTGATGTAAGCGTGATGAGTAAGATTAAGAAAGGGACGCTTAGATGGTTTGGGCATGTAGAGCGTTTATAAATTGTACGTATAATGAAAGTTTTATATACAGAATCGGCGTTAACTGACCTATATGTTTAAAGCCGTTATATTTATTCACTGAAGTTCCTTATTGTGGACCTATAATGCAAACCTCCCCATTTCCAAATTGACCGAAATTCAGTTATATTTGCAGTTAGGGTAATTCGAGACTAAGGAATCGACTGACATTATTATTTTTACGATTAAATGACAAAATATTTTTATTTTTTCATCTTAAATAACACCCCTTTTTACAAAACGTACTTTTCCAGCAAAAAATATGTACTTTTTTCTGCAAAAGTGACCAATTTTCATGTTTTGGCACGCATTACCATTTCTAATACAAAATTGTGAAAAATAATTTATCTGTAAAATGCACTATTTTGCCTAATATTGACAGATGTATTTAAGAGGAACGGCTGCGCGGCCTGTTTCATACAAAACTTAATTTTGAATTTGAGGCCAAAATACTCGCTTAAACCTAATGATTTTTTTCATCAAAAAGTATAGTAAATATCTAGTACGGATTAGAAGTAATTTATTTACTTTTGTTTTACATTATGAAATATAGGCCATTAAAGGAATTGATTTTTCCCGATTTAACAATTATTTGGGGGCTAACGTTGATTAAAAAAAAGTTTTACCCCGTTTATTTTAAAAATAAAAAGAAGTATAAAATTAAATATATATATATATATATTAAAATAAGAATTATGGTGGCCTTTAAATTAAATTAAAAACGACCAATTTACGTTGAAACACAAATTTGTCGTACATGATTTAAAAAACCTTTTTTTTATCTTTTGTTTTTGTATTTTTATTTACGTAATCGTATTTACATGGCAAATATTATTTATTTATTTTTTAAATACAATAAACCCGCAAATAATTTTCTAAGTCGCCTCTAAAATTATGAAAATTTATTTTTTTCATGGCATATACTTCATAATTTAAAACAAAAATAAATAAATTACTCCTCATCCGTACTAGTTATTTACTAAACCTTTATTTAAAAAAATATATCATTCAGTTTGGATGGGTATTTTGGCCTCAAAACCAAAATTAAGTTATGTATGAAACAGGCAGCGCAGCCGTTCTCCTTAACAGTCGCCAACTTTGAAAACAGTGAAGCAAATGATTTTTTTTTCTGGCCGGTAACTGAATCAGAAAGAGGACCTAACTAAGTTTTCTCCGTACTTGCAATTTTTTAAAGGTTTTGAAGATACAAGGATATAAAGGAAGTAGTCACGTTTGCAAAATAAAACAATTAAAACCATAAATTTGTAATATTATTTATCCAATGCGAAGTTAATAAATCAAAGCAATGATTCCATTTATATTTTTCATAATATTTATCTCTCTATATAAAAAAATAATGTTGTTCTGTCTGTCTGTCCTCGATTTTCTCGAAAATTACTATGAAATTAGTATGAAAGACATTGAACCCGCCATGTTGTATTGAGGTTAGCCCACATATGTTTAGTCACAGATAACATATTTAAAAGACGAAGTTTTGTTTAGTTAGAATATTTTCAAAAATGGAATACACAAGTAGGTACCTACTTAAAAACATTATTATTTAGATATATTTTGAAAAAAAATAAATGTTTGGAATGAAATAAAATTTTTAAATGAATGTTTCTTTGTTTCACTGCTTAAGGATAAGTAATAGGCGTCACAAGGCATTACTTTCGCTGACAAATCAATTATGCTACCGAAACGATAAGTAAGAATTCATAACTTCATAACTTTATTCCAAAAATAATTAATAATCCCGAGCAAGACTAGGGACACATCAGCGAGTTATTAAAAAAAATGTTTATAGTATTATTCTTGTGAGAGTCGGTACTGTTTTGTGGCTCTACTGAAAAGTTCAATTTTTGGAAATAGGTAATTTTGCATTACAGCTCCACAATCGAAGTATGTTGTGAGGCTGGAGGTAGTGGGGAGGCGAAGAAGATTGCGGATATAATGGTTGGCAAGTACCTTGCGATTAAGATCTGGTCACCAAACGCGGCTAAAGTCATTTCAGACGACTTTTTATGGTGGAAAATTTTATGTTATCAATTTCCAAGAACAAACCGACCGATTTTAATTTTCCAATATGTAATTCTTGTTTTTGTTGGTAGCGGACGGGTTTTTTTAATTCTTATTTTATTAAATGATTTCAAAAATGAATTAAAAAATATAATTTGTATTCATTACTTTATTAAAATACTACATGTTTCGAAATATAAAGCGATGCTTCCTTCATCAGGAATATATAGAACACTAAAAATAATAATGTAAGAATAGACAAATTACAAACAGAAACAAAAATTGATAAAGTAATTAATTAAAAATGTTAATAAAAAAATAAGCATTGAATAACAATTTCATATTAGAAATTTAAAAAAAATATATTTTTATTATTAATATTAATACGAAAATAAATTCAAGAGACGGCTATTTAAAAAAAAATTATTTATTAGATTAAATTCACTATTAACGCTTTTTCTGATTTCTGAAATTTAAAATTTGTCAAATTGTAAACCGATTGTATTTGTATGTAAATTTTTTAAACCTTTATTTATATCAAAAGAATGATTGGTCTCCAAAATATGATTGGAAAATTCCGAATAGTTGTTATTATTTAAACACCTCGGGTGTATCTTAACTCTAATACTGAAATTTCGAGAAGTCCTTATGTAAAAATAGTTGCAATCATTTATTTGTTTATTTCTTCTTTTATTGTTTGTTGTGATTTGTAATAATGTGGGTTAAATATCTTGTTGTTATGTCGTTGTACTTATCGCCTACTACGCAATAGTTATTTTGATTGGGCAAGCTGATGTGGATCTGTTAGTTAATCCATTAACGATCAACAGTGATAGATGTTCATAAAAAAACCTTCCTCGGTAATATAAAACTAGTTTGTTTGTTGTAAGTTGTACGTATTAGATATATCTACTGAAACTGAAACTAGAAGACTCTGGCAATGTTGTACAAGTCTATAATATTGATAATAATGTTATAATAGACTTGTACATAATAATTAATACAACCTCCGAGACAGTGTCAAGCTCATTGACTCTCGACTCAGAGGTTCCAGGTTCAAAAGCAGTAAAATTATAAAAATGATTTTTTCTGGATAAAAAACCTTTGTAACTTTTTCACTTATTTATTTTCCACCGGACCGGTTTCACCCGATCAATGTTAGTAGTGAGTCCCCCTGCTTTCTAATATTGTTTTTATTTATGACTTGAAATTTGTTTTATTACCGACGGTACTATTTACTATTATGTTTTTTAAAACTTTCGGGTTGGTTTATTACCCTCTGGAAGACGGATTACATTGGGTTGTTTACGGAATCTATGGGTTTAAAAAATATATATACAAATCCATTCGTGTCAGCTTTTATTTGAACAGGTGGCTATTTCTGGTTTTGTTTTTTCCCTGTGATTTCCGTCTCGTTTGCTAAAATGATTTTATAGTAGTTTTTGTCCTGTAGTTACATGAACTACGGATAACCAGGTAAATTTTAAGGGTCTTTAAAATATTTTATTATCTCATAATATGTACACATCGGGGTAATATCCTTCTCGGAGTTCGCCATGGATGTCTGCAGCAAAATTCCCAGTTACATTTTACCCTGGTATTTTATTATGTGTTTCCTATTTACATTCATATGCTATATACTATTAATGCATATAAGTAAGGTTACACTATAATGGATATATTAGAGGAGAGTCAGCCCTTTTCTCTAATTAATTATTCACTACGTACTTTTCTTCTACTTTGCTTATTTGTCTATTAATTTCTGATGATTACAATTATTTTAATTTTTTTCCTCAAGCACATCAATTTAATATAACGTAATTTAATATTTTCTAAATGAAATCCTCAGCACGGGAAATCTCAGTGATGAAATAATTATTTGTTATTTTTTTTATAAAAAAAAGAAGGTAATAAAAGATTATTATTATTATTACTATATTCTGCAGAACATGGGTGGTATCTTGAACAAGTCGTGACGACGATTAGTGCTGAAGTTTTCAGGCACGTATATAAGCCATAGCGTTCCAATAGGAATGGGCTGTGCACTAAATTAAAACTAAGTATTGCCAGATTTGCATAACGCCTGGTTTCTAGACTAATTCTATTTGTTACCTTAAGTAAAGCAACATTTTTTCCATAAATTTGAGGAGTTTTTTATGCCACAATCATCCTACTCTAATAAATTGTATCTACTTTAAAGATTCCGCTTTTTAATGACAATCTACCCTTAAACATACACACATAATAATATTGGACTGTCTTCTTCAAGAGTCCTATGTCAATTAATTACAATCGGAAAAGCAGCAGCTTACCCTTGGTCATAGAGCAATACACGACACCGATAGGAAACTTATTATAATACGATGTTTATAGCGTATTGCCAGCTATAGACAACCATCGCATTGCTGGGCACAAACACATGAAATTCGAATGTATTATTTGTTCACCTTTCTGATTTGTTTGGTGTTTGTCTGTATTGTTTCAGCTCCCACAGCAGTCGCCCCACCCCCCTGCTCAGCCGCTAATTGTCCCTTAGGACAGTTTCTCCTTTAAGCGTTCGCCAACGCACAACCTTTTCGAAGCCGTCTACGTAGAATGGTAGAAGCTGAACCCGGTCCGAAGTATCAGAACAGTAAGTATATTTATTTTTTAATTATTTCTCTCCAAAATATATAACTTATAATAAATAAATAAAATAATGGCACACACATCATTCGAAACCACTTTACAATCAAGACCAACTGTGAATCACATCTCTTCCAACACAAACTTCATATTCCAATGCAACCTCAAACGACAATAAAAACCAGATCCTCAACAAATAAAACCCTGAATATCCCGATAACACACACCTCACACGGGCACAAACACTTTAAGCATTACGCAATCAAACTTTATAATTGCTTATTATAATATACTTTAATATTATCCAACCTAGTCTAAAGTATCTATAATTACATGTTTATTATTTTTTAAAGGATTTGCCTACTGTAACCAAAACAAAAACAAAAATGTTTATTTCTCTTCAAATTCTATACCTAATTTACATTTATATAGTAAAACTAAACCACTAAAACAAAACTAATCAATTCACATCAATACTTGTACCACATTTAACACATCCACGTGAACACCTCATAGTGAGGTGGTCACGACACATATAACACTCCATTCACCTCTTCAAACCCACCTTACACTCCACATTATAAAACACCAGACAAAGCACCTTTATTATACGTAAATAAAAAGTATTATGTAAAATGGTACTGTATGATATATAGAAATAAATAACTTATTGAAGTTTATAAACCTTATTGTAATATTTAATGATTGAATAAGATAATATTTACAATACATATGTTAAATGAAACACGAAAAACGAAAAAAAAAATACAGATAATAAAAAATGTTAAATAATATAGGTTTATAAACTTCAATAAGTTATTTAAAAAAAATTAAATATTCTTTCTAGACTTGTAGAAAAGTCAATAAATGTCTCATATAAATAAAAAATCGGATAGGTATATCCGAGACTCTATCCAGATTGCAATTGTGTTCGGGAAGAACTTTGTAATCATCATAAAGATAGCAGCCAATAATATGGGACTTAATATGGAGGATAATATTGACAAGTCTTGAATTTGAGGTATGCTATCGATGAAGATGGCATAAATTGAACTGGTCTCATTAGCTTAGTCGGTAAAGCGGTTGTCCCGGAAAGACAGAGGTCCTGGGTTCGAGTCCCGGATGTAACTGATACCTTTTTTTTTCTGTGTTTTTTTTTTCGGTTTTCGTGTTTCATTTAGGATATGTTAATATTATCTTCTTCGATGATTAAATAAATAAACGTAAACAAAGAGTCATATAAGCAGTGGCGTGCATCGCTCTATAACCAAAGGTAGGCTGTGTAAGTTTGGATATGGATTGTGTAATCAAACAATAATCGAACAAGTTCTCTTTGTGTGATGTTAAAGAAACATTAACAAAGGCACGCATACGAGTATACAGATACTCATTCACACACTAACCCCAAACTCCACAATAATGCAGCCATTTATTGTACTGTTTTATTTGTTATGGTAAACAGTGTTTAATACTTTTTATTGTTAAACTCACTTTTTTGGAATAAAGTTATGAAGTTGTGAATTATTGCTTGTCGTCAGGGTACCATAATTGATTTGACAGTGAAAGTAACTATCTCTTAACAAAGGAACATTAATTTTAAAAATGTATTTCATTCCAAACAATTATTTTTTCTAAATATATTTAAATAATAAAGTTTTTAAGTAGGTACCTACTTGTGTTTTCCATTTTGAAAATATTCTACCCAAACACACCTTCTTTTGAATATGTAATCTGTAGCTAACGTGGTATATCTATGGGCTGACCTCAATACAACAAGGCGTTCAATGTTTTTCATACTAATTTTAAAACGTAATAGCAACGGTTTTATATATAGGATTTCATTCAAACTTCTCTCTAAACCTTCCCGGCACTAATAAGAACAAACTGTGCGGTCGAGTAATTTTCGAGAAAATCGTGGACACACAGACAAACATTCGTTTTTATATATATAAGGGATTGTGTTCACTGTTAATGCGACCATGTAGGCAAAGTAAATAAATAATTGTATCATAGCAACATCATGATGAATGATTATATTGTCTCCTCACTCATACACCTGGTAAGCTGCCTGGCGCGTGTCTATTCATTAAATGTTCATTAAATCTCAGAACAAAAGAGTTGGGACCCGATTCCGATTCTTTTTAACGATAATACATTGTCCTTATCCTTACGGTTTGAGACATTTTGCTAACTGGGGTTCCGATCCCATGTCAATGACAATACGTTTTTAAAGGAATTTGTGGTTTAATTGTAAAAATAATAGTATTGATCATTAACATTATCAAAATATCTGTATTTACAATTGGTTTGACATGAATACTCTAATTTTTGTTGTTATTGATACTTTTTTGTATTTTGAACAACAATTATAGAGCTTAAATTCACCCAAATTAAGTTTAAATTTCACCAAAGCTAAAAAAAATACATATTTAAAATACCTACAAAACAAAATCGAAAAATAAAAATCTCTATACTAATCCAAAAACAGAATGCACACGTGACGTCAGATGTTCCAAATACAATGGTACCAATATAACAAGGTGTTTTGATGAGATGATTATTTATTCACTTTTAAATAACGATTTATAAATTCTACGTACAATTATACATTCATAATCGGCGTTTGCTGATCTATATGAATATATATGTTCAAGGCACAATATTTTCATTGAGTTCCTTATTACCTGACCTCGACCTATGACCTCGTTGTATTCGAAAATAATTTTTTTGTCACTGGGGAGTTTCCCTAAAAAAATTATTATTATTATTTTTTGTTTTGATGTCCTACTTTTTGCAACACACTAAAATTAAACGTTGTTTATTTATTTACAGATTGTGATGTAAAGAAAGACGATAGAAGAGAGAACGGATCCAAAGACGTTGAGCTCTCGGGTAAGTTTAATTTCATTGTATTTACTAAATATTCCATCTTATGCCCTCCATTACTTTATTGAGCGGGATTAAATATAAGTTTGACACCAGCAAGTGCCGCTAGAACATAAAACACAGTTTACAATTCTTTGAAATAAAAATAAATAAAAGCTCCGCAGTAGCAAGAGGCAGCTCGCTCACTGGGTAGAGCAGATTATCTCCACATTTATGCAACTCTAACCACAGTTGACACAGAAGAGGGAGAAATGTTTCCTGGCACTGTACACTTTTAAAAATGATATATATGGTGTTTACTAAAACCTTACAATAAAATACTATCCTACATTTATTTATATATGTATTTAGACATACTCGTACATAGTACATTTCATTACAAATGATAAGGTTGGTTTATTCAAATTTACTTTGTAAAAGTACCTATTACGTATATCCTTACAATATCTTATTAATTTTGTCTGGGGTGGGAAGGCTTCTTAACCAATGAATGTATGTGTGACTAATAATAATAAAAAGAAAGAAAGTGTGTGGAGAGATAATGATGTGGAGAAGTGTAGAGAAGTTATGAAATCAAGAATTGTAATTGACTATTATAAAATAAGTGAAGTTTTAAAGTAATTATTGGGCTAAAAAAAATTATAAATTTGTTTTGTAAGTTAGTAAAGAATCATGAAAAATGTCTAAGTCTATTAATTTTTCGTAGTGGATGTATGTAGTGATCGAGCGAGTAATTGGGGAGTTCTTTGCTGCATTAGTGTTTTTTTCGCTTTTCCATGAAGAAGCGAAGTGTGCCTGGTACGCCTCGTTGGAACTTTTAAACCAACGAAGGATAGCAGTTCGGGATCATCAATTTTATTATTTAACATAATATAGGTGCCAGTACATAGGCGTTGAGTTGAAACAATAAATGAATGAGTTTGTTTACAACTCGTATTGCACGAAGAAATACTTAAAGTTTATTTAAACCCCGCAGGCTTGTTAGGAAGTAGCATTTCAATGTGTCGAAGTTCTGGAGAGTCGAGATTAACGTGGCATACTAATTAAACGCAAATTGATGCGCCAAACATATTGATAGAAAATCTTTCTTGTATTTTGCGCACATTATGATACCTAAAAAAAATCAAAAATAGGCTTTGACACACTCAGTCCTCTCGACGATGAATTATAGCTGACCACCAAATAGGATTTTTCGTATTAAGTTTACGGGAATAAGGAGTGTTGGAAATTATTAATTGTTTTTGTGTTTAATTCGTAGAACTCTATGTATTATTATTTTTTTATTGAATGTACTGTAAGGCTACCAATAACTATAGGACAGACGGGGAGGGCTTACGATGTTATAATAATAAAAGCACTTTTTCAAAGTTCGCAGAACATTTCTTAGTGAATAATCACGTCCCGCTTGATAACAACGAGCTGTCACCTTTCTGTACATACGAGTATAGAAAGGAAGGGTCTTAAATTAAATTTACTTGAACAATTAAAAATTAATAAACAATCTAATGTACTTGTTTAACTTAAGTTAGTTTTAAGAACGCTAGTGAATGACACGGATGTGTCGAAACCGGTTGCACAGTAATAAAATTGAATAACAAAATTACGTAGTGGATAAAACTCTTCAAACAAAAAATGTCTAGTTAATGGCCAAGAAATACAAAAAATTATCAGTGGTCGATATAACGCGATAATTTTTCAGACATGCCTCCTTGGGATCGGAATATATTACTAGAAAATGCACATAAGTAATAGATTAGACACATAATGTAAAATAGAAAGTTGTTACGTCCAGATTGCACTGGATATCCCGGCCGTCAATTATATTCACACGTAGGTTTCCTTGAATGAATCTCACAGTAAACTTCTCTTATGGATATGAATTTAACTATCGGGGAATAAAAAGTGATAAATTTAATGAACGAGTAAGTTATTATTGAGTTACGTAATTTTAATTCACCGTACTATGTCATTGCCACCTTTTTCGGAACGGGTTAGCATTTACCAATTGGGATAGGGCATGCAATATATGGCTGTATACTCGTACATCTGCTTTTTTTGCTATAACTACTTATTGTAAAATACATACGTCCGTTCTTCCCAACTTTTCGAATGTTCAATCTGAGGCACCGACAAGTCAAGTGCCTTGTTGAGCATTCGCTCTGTTTACCTGTTTCCAAGCATTTTTTATCCTAAATTGTCTATGGAGGTGCCCGCCCACTTTCGTCGGCTATAAAATATTGCCCGCCCACTTTCATAAACCTAAATTTGACATTCGACGTTTTCATTTCGTGAAAAACAAGACAAAGCGTAGCTTATAATAAGTGAGTAAGTTAGGTTCTCTTGAGTTTTATTTAAAACAAAAACAAAAACATGTTTTGACATTCGCAAACGGAAATAAATCTTTGTAATTCAATATTTGATTCGCGAACAAATAATGACGTTTGACATTTCACTGATATTTGTTCACCCTGTTGACACTTTTTATAACTAGTCTTCTGTTGAGGGGAGATTAATCCACAAAAATCGATATCTGATCCTAAATTTGATCGAGAATTTCGTTGGGAGGAGCGCATTTGTGTATTTAAACAGTATTGAGGCAAATTTTCGGCTCAACAGTTGCTCAGTGGGGTTGGGAAGAACGGGTGTTACTATAATATTATCAGAGACACCTACAACTTCTGAATAAACGCCATTTTTTTCTGTACTGAAACTAAATCCTGAAGTCAATTTTGAAAAAGAGTGACCAATTTAATGAATGCGGTTTTTTTTATTTTATCTTTCCCAGTTACAATAAATGTTTTATTCTGTTTTCAGGCGTTGTTTCAACGCTCAAGGAGCCGATCAAAGATCCTGAAAAGGGAGGACACAGCGAAAAGGCTGATTTCGAAAAGGCAATAGAATTAGCCGGTAAGTTCCCAAATACCTATTTATATTAATAACTATTCATATTTATCGGTCATCGCAGGGATTGTCATATACATTCAACATATCCATGTATTTTTTTCTGAACATCTGTAAAGAGATATAATTTTAAATATCGAAATCTCTTGCAGCAATAAAAGAGAATATCTTTTCGTTTGGTTGTTTCTAAAGTAATAAAATCTCTTGAACCGATGAGTTCGCCTTTTCTCTCTATAACATCTAGGTCAACGAAATTATTTTCTGCTTTAGACGTTATTTAAATTATGAGATATGGATCTTTTAACTGTCCTTTAACCATGCGAAAAATGAGGCGAGACGCCGTATTTTGTGTGAAGATTGGTGTGAACTTAACAAACTTCTTTTAAACATTAGTAAATGCCAAACAATCAGATTTTTTAGAATGAATCATCCTCTCAACTTTCAATATAAAATCAACAATATTTCTCTCTCGTCTGTCAACGAAATTAATGATCTTGGCATTGTTTTTGATTCTAAATTTAATTTTCTTACATATGTCAATTCATAACTAATAAAGGTTTAAAAGTGCTCGGCTTCATTCTTCGAAATGCCAGAGACTTCCGGAATATTTCAACACTAAAATTATTATACTCTCCCTTAGTTCGTAGTCAAGTCGAATATAATTCTTCTATACGGTCCCTCACTATAAAATTCACTCCCGACTCCATTGAAAAAGTTCAACATAAATTTCTAAGATATGTTAATTATAAACTCGGATTACCTATTGAAACTATAAATTACAATTAAATTATTAAAAATCTCAGATAGAAGACTTGTTTCTGACCTAAGTTTTATTTTCAAAATTGTTAATGGTTTTATAGTCAGCCCTGATATAATCAGCTTAATTAAATTTAGTATTCCCACTAGAACTACTCGATCTAAAATTTTATTTAATTGTAACGATAGTTTCAGGACTGAGTCATTCAAAAATTCTCTTATACCTAGACTTCACGCAGAAAGTAAAACATTTTCAGACATAGTAGATATGTTCAACTGCTCGAAATACAAATACAAAGACGATTATTGCATACATCCTTAACAATTGTTAATACATGGGTCTAGAGTATAAGTATCGGTGAAAGTGAGGTATGTTTGGAATATTCGCCTCTGTAGCTAATTATTTGGAATGGTACTTACGCTATGTTATTCCTGTATTTGTTCATGAGATAAATGAAATATTTAGTTCTTTTATTTCATGAAAGTTATCTATTTTAACTATGTACCTATTGTGATGTGTTTTGCACCAGTGTGACTATTGTAACTAACTAAATATGTAAAAGCCCATATAGGGCATATATAATATAATAAATAAATAAATATTTTGATTGTTTCATATTTATGAATTGTTCAATGAGATGAAATAAATATCCAGAAAAAAGATTCGGGTAGTAAAGCTAATAGATATATTTAATAATAATAAACGATGATACGTGAAATTGGCATTACGGAAGATGAAAATATTGAAAATAAATCTCATAACATCGACTATAATAGGTTATTTATATTTGATCTTTCAGGTTATGGCAAGTTCCACTACCTCCTGCTAGCAGTATGTGGTCTCGTGAGCACTTCGGAGGAGATGGACGTCATCTCGATGTCCTTCATCCTCCCGTCAGCGCAATGCGATCTCAACCTTAATACACACACCAAAGTAAGTCATGTTAATACATTACTTAACTTAACACCTACTGGAAGAGACAGAGGAAGGTGAATATACCTAACTGATAGCGAAGGGGACAGCATTTTTCTTGACTCCGAGCAATATTGCCTTAAAATTTGAACGTCAGTGGAATGCCAGCAATAATAGAAAGTTCGTTTGATTAAATAAGGAACAAGATAGGCCCAAGAAAGCTTCCTTGTGGCACACCCATATTAAGAGTTGTATACCAATATATGCCTACGAAATAAAATAAAGTTCCACTTTAACTACTGGACTTCATAAGTCGTATAGTGAGTGTATCAGTGTACCTATTAGATCTAATGCTATGTTGTTTCCAGGGATGGCTGAACTCCATCATCTTCATCGGCATGATGGTGGGCGCCTACTGCTGGGGCTCGGTGGCCGACTCGCTGGGCCGCAAGCGCGTGCTGATCGCCATCTCCATCATGAACGCGCTGTGCATCGTGGCGTCATCCTTCTCGCAAAACTACGCACTCTTCATGTTCTTCCGCTTCCTCAATGGGGCTGCGTGAGTACCAAACGACAAGCAACTTTATCTAACCTAACGACTTCCACAACGAGACGTTTTATAATATGGCTGCATTTACGTACCCCTGAAAGGCCCCCGGCTAATCCGTTTGCAGATCCCAAAAAAAGTTAACGTTAATAATTATAAAAAGGTGTTTTAATTATTACTTTTCTTATTCTACTTGCGCAATATCGTGGTATATTTACTTGCATGCACACGCGATACAAGATGACAAGCGATTCTAATGTTTTGAAAAGTAGGTAATTTAGATAGCTGAGCCTCCAGACGCCTCCTATCTGGACTGCCCGGGCTTCACCCTCGTAGGCAAGTTCAGACCTAAAGGAGGTGTTTGTTTGTATAGCCGAGCTGACGTCAACTGTGTGCGACTGTTGAGTCTGGAAAATTCCAGATTCGACGTAATGTGGGTGCGCGTCAGTCTTGCCAGTACGGTAAGATTTTATGCGTGTTTGTACCGCTCACCAAACCTCAGCGAATCAGACTCATCCGAGCTATTTAAACATTTGAGCGAAACTATTGATGACCTCTTACCCCGCTACCCTTCGGCCGAGTTTGTTGTTCTGGGGACTTCAATGTTCATAATGAACCGTGGTTGAAGTTCTCATGTTCAACAAACTCGGCTGGCCGACAGGCGGAATTCTTTGCCCTTTGCCATGGGTTGGAGCAACTGGTTCAGGAGCCTACGAGGGTTCCTGATGTCCAGACTCACCGCTCCAATCTGTTAGACCTATTTTTAACCACCGAGCCACGTGGTTATGGGATTGATGTCGCAGCGCCTTTAAGATCGTCCGACCATTGCCTGGTGACGACATCAATCCCTATTAACTTCAGACCCCAATTGAGAGGCTGAAGAGAAAAATGTGGCACTATAGGTCAGCAGATTGGTTCGGTCTGCGGGCGCATTTTAATGCTTTCCCATGGTCAGCTGTCTGTTTTCAGACTTCGAATCTGTCCAGATGTGCCCAGGAAATTAGTGAAGTCATCACATCTGCGATGGATGGCTTCATTCAATCAACCATTAAAGAAACTGGCGTAGGTTCAAAGCCGTGGTTCAGTCGACAATGCTCCGAAGCAGTTCGACGAAAAAACGCGGCTTACCGAGCCTACAACACATCTCGAACGTCAGAAAACAGATCAGCATATAACAAATTGGCAAAGGACAGTAAGAGAATCATCAATAGGTCAAAATTTGAGCACGACCTACAGATCAGTAAAAAGCTAGCTGCCTGCCCGCATGGCAGCAGGGCGTTCTGGTCGCTAGCGGGCTCCATAGGTCGCAATTTCTGCAAATCCAGTCTGCCGCCTCTTACCAGACCTGACGGTTCACTAGCAAACACTGCTACCGAAAAGGCCAACCTTTTAGGGAAAATGTTTGCAGAAAACTCGGCCCTCGACGACCGGGGTGCCATCCCGCCGTCGGTTCCTCACTGCGGCTTCTATATGAAAAAGCTGAGGATACGGCATCGGGATGTACTCCTTGTCTTACGGGGGCTCGATGTTAATAAAGCTAGTGGGCCTGACGGAATACCTGCCCTGGTATTGCAGAGGTGTGCTGCAGAAATCGCTCCAGTTTTAACAAAGCTCTTTAAAATGTCCCTGAAATGTGGCTCTGTGCCCTCTGGTTGGAAAAAAGCGGTCATTCATCCTATACCTAAGAAAGGTGACCGCTCCAACCCGGCCAACTACCGCCCCATAGCGATCACATCAGTTCTGTCCAAGGTGATGGAACGTGTGATCAACGACAAACTGCTTACATACCTCGAGAAGAACAAAATCATTAACGACCGCCAGTATGGATTCCGGCGGAACCGCTCGTGCGGTGATCTTCTCGCGTATGTGACGCATGTTTGGGGACGGTGCCTGGAACGTTATGGTGAGACTCAAACGGTCTCACTGGACATTTCTAAGGCCTTTTGACCGGGTTTGGCACCGAGGACTTGTCAACAAACTGCCTTCTTACGGACTTTTCCTTGTGTACGTGGATTGCCGACTTTTTGAGGGAGAGATCGATTCAGACGGTTGCTGATGGTTTCATCTCTTCCTCGCATTCAATAAATGCTGGCGTCCCACAAGGATCGGTTCTGTCTCCGACATTGTTTTTGTTGCACATCAATGACCTCTTGACATGTGCACCAATCCATTGTTACGTGGATGACAGTACAGTCCATGATTGCTTTTTGTTTGACAAGCCCCCAAAGGGCACACAAACTCCAACGGCTCGGAGGGCTTTGAAGCAAAGGATGGACGGTTACCTCGAGAGGGTCTCCTCTTGGGGTAAGAATAACCTCGCCGAATTTAATGTTTCAAAGGCCCAATCTTATCTGATTACGTCTAAAAGGGATCGAAATGACAATCTAGTCTCCTTTAATGGAAGCAATCTTCCCAACAAGCCCTCCATTGATATGCTTGGAGTAACCTTAAGTGATCAGCTCAGGTATGGAGGCTCCATCGAAACCCGAGTAAAGTTAGCCTCTCAGAAGTTGGGCGTATTGTACAGAGCTCGCAGATACTTTAATAGTACACAACTGCTGACCCTGTACAAATCGCAAGTGCGCCCCATTGTAGAATTTGGCAGCCACCTCTGGTCGGGAGTCCCAAAATATCTGGAAAAAAACCTTGACTCTGTGCAGAAACGGGCGGTCCGTTTGATAGATTCGCCTATCTTAACAAATGGGTTGCAATCTTTGGAGCACAGGCGTCGGGTGGGAATGCTGTCCTTGTTCTACCGGTATTTTAATGGAAGATGCTCTGAGGAACTAGCGCCATTGATCCCTTCGGCACCGGTGAATAGTCGGGAAACACGCCAAACGCGCGCCCAACATTTGCACACGGTTGACATTTGTCACATGAGAACGGGTCGCCTCTACGACTTGTTCTTGTGTTCAACAGCTCGGCTGTGGAATGATCTGCCGGCCTCTGTGTTTCCTCCATCCTATAACATGGGTCTCTTCAAGACCCAAGTTCACTCCTTCCTATCCTCTAAAAGATCCTCCACACAGCATCCCCAAAGATGATATAGGCCTTGAGGGAAATTGTTTCCTCCTTGGTCTCCTGTGTGGAGTTACTGTAAAAAAAAAAAAAATTGAAATTAACTCGGATCTTCTATAAGTTCACGCATTTGTACGATTTTTCTTCTTGAATTAATTCACATTTCTATCTAATTTTAATTTAGGAAAGGTTACCTTTTTGTTACTTACCCCCAATTATTTTTTTTCATTACGCTATTGGCATGGATTATAATACCATTTTGTGTACTTAAGGTGAACCTTCACGAAACTAAGCTATATAAATCTGTTATTATTATTTAGATATTATCACTAAAACGTGTAATAAAAACATTAATTTCTGACTCATGAATCAATGGCAATAGGCTTCCGAAGTACTCCATTATATTTCTGAAAACCGGTTATCTTATGATCTGTTAACTGTCAAATAATATTTGTTTATACTTCTGATGAATAAATTATTATTCAAACAAATACCAAAAATTCCTGCTCACTCGCTAAACAATTATATGGCTAAGTGTCTAATGCAGTGTGCATATTTTTGTAGGTTTTACCTAGATCTTCCACGGGCTGTCAAACAAGAATTGATATGATTGCTATTCGGGAAAATTTTTTCAACGTTATTTGACCTAAATAGTTAATATTTTTGGCTAATAAACCCGTCAAAACTTTTCGCATGACATGTAACTCACATTTTTATTCATCTAAAGCTTCACGGACCGTGAAAGTGCAGGAAATATAATTTTAAAATATATATTATACACATTAAAGTATTTAACCTCTTGTCACCCTATCATCAACATTATTGTAACCAGACATTGTGGCAAAATAACTGTGATAAAAGCACAGTGACACGTAATAACCTGGCCTGTCACTGATTGTATGTTATTTTATTTGCAGCCTCGGTGGCTCCGGCCCTGTGATCTGGTCCTACTTCGCGGAGTTCCAGCCTAAGTCCAAAAGAGGGTCCATGTTGAGTTTCATGGCGGCCTTCTGGACTTTAGGAAACTTGTTTGTGGCAGGACTTGCCTGGGTCATCATTCCGGCTGGTAATTTTATTTAACATTCTGACTTTCTTTTACAATTTACTCATTGTCATTAGGTACTCTTGCTCTCGTAAACTTTAAACCATTGCATGATACCTGTTCTGCTCAAATTAACCACCCTACACGTAGTTCATTTCAAGATACGACGTTGAAAATGCATTTTTTAAACAAATGGTTGCTCAGTAAAATTAATAGAAAGTAAATGTGCTGAAAAATTTCTCTTTGACAATTGCTTTTTTGACAAAATTAGTGGTCATCATCAACGCAACAATCCTTGGAGAATCCTGGCCGCTTCCATCAGTCCCCTGTTGTTTTCTTTCAGTGACTTATGCCTAAGGATTCGGTCATTGCCTCCGCACTGTCCAAGTGTCCAGTCACTTAAAAAATAACAACATACGTAACATAAGTTACCTTAGTAAATAGATGATTTCCAGCGTAGAATCTACAGGAACAACTGAACCAATTTAGCAATCTTTTGGACAAGCCAATGCCTGGAATCATCAAGTCAAATACTACAAAAGTCAAATAACATGACACTGTTGGCCGTAAGAATCATAAATCATATCTGATTTTGTGATTTTCTTTGTTTTCAGAGATTGGTTACGAGTCGCCCACGTTCCAGTACAACTCGTGGCGCATCTTCCTTCTAATCTGCGCGCTACCGTCCTTCCTGGTGGCTGCATTGCTCCTCTTGTTACCTGAGAGCCCCAAGTTCCTGCTCTCGCGAGGCCGCCACGATGAGGCGCTGGAAGTTTTCAAGTAAATATCTTTATACACTGAATCGGGCCGCCCTGATCTTGCATTTATTAGTTGAAAACACAGCGGTCTGGTGAAGAAAGCGTTTAACGGAAATGAAGACTATTAGAAATAATTTATGTCAAAATGAACAAAAAACTTGAAAACACATTGACACACAAAACTAATTTTTTTAATGGATTTATAGTAAAACTATAGATACAAAAATGGATAAATTTATCATTTACCTAAGGAACAAAATTTGTAAGAAGCCAGTTTGTATTCGTATTACATAATATCCGTTATGCTTCAAGACACCTTATATTTGAAAATAAGTATTTTATTAATTGATAAACTAAAGTTTTTAAGACAAGATTTTTGTGCATAGTGCAAAGGGTAACAATTATTTTTATAAACAATAATTATTAGCCTGAAACACTCATCCAAATTGAAAAAACCTTCCGAGAAAAGATAAATGTCGCCGACAGGACTCGAACTTGCACCATGACAAATGACGCCATCTATTGAGGGATTTAGCCATTACAAGCCTTTCTCATACTAATAAAGTTGGTTGTTTACAGGTGAAATATAATAAAAAACAGTAATTATTGAATGAAACACTAGTATACATTGATTAACTTGGCGGGTTTGCGATAAGCCGACGTAGCTCAACGGTAGAGCATCTGACCGGCAATCAGAAGGGTGCAGGTTCGAGTCCTGTTGGCGACATTTATCTTTTCTCGGAAGGTTTTTTCAATTTGGATGAGTGTTTCAGGCTAATAATTATTGTTTATAAAAATAAGTATTTTACTTAGTAATTGCAAAACACCTTCCCTATTGACGATTCAAAGTACAAGCATTCAAAGCAAAAAAAGATAAAACAATAACACCACAATTGACAAATATATTTGTAAAAAAATCATAATTTTCAAAACGATCTATTGATTTATTAGATTATTACCAGCTGCAAGTACCCGGCGTTGCCCGGGGTTATGAATGGTTTGGAGGAAAATTTTGAAGTTGCAATGTGTTACCTCTACCCCTACTCCTTCCCCAAGCTCTGAATAAAACTGTAGATTTGTGTACAAAACAAACATCGCCTGGGACACCCTTCCTTATATAATGTATAGATAGATTCTTGTTTGATTCCAACCAGTTGACACAATTAGTACAAATACAATACAAGTAATTCTCATTATTGTTTATAATTAAGTCCTCCCAAGAGCTCAGTACCGTGTACTACTAACCGAGGAAACTATCGCCTTAGGGCCATGCTAATAATCTGTTTCTTCTTCTCAGAGGAATCTACTACACCAACACCGGCAAGGACCGCGAGAGCTACCCTGTGCGCCAGCTCATCATGGACGAGGTGTACCGCTCCGAGGCCATGGAAATGAAGGAGCCCGTCAAGGGCAAGTACAAGAACATGATGGTGGATATCATGGACAACAGCAAGCAGCTCTTCGTGTCGCCCATCCTGCGCTTCACCACCATCTCGATCACCATCAACTTTACCTTCCACATTGGGTAAATACTATATATTTGAAACTGTTGAATCAATCACATAATCACAATCTCACTATAATTACATGATTTTTTAAGGGTGGAGAATTTATGCATGAATTAACATTCAGGTCTCATAGGATCTTACTGAAATATTATTTTCAAACAAAATTTCTTAACATTTTGTTTTGAATATACATATATTAGTTACTAAATTTTAATGATTGGCTACCCGTATCGATCCACACCTCCGTGTCATTAACTAGACTAGTTAGTTTCAAAACTAACTTCAATTATACAACTACACTAGTAATTAGATGTTTTTAGTTGGGGGTAGTGCGGGTGGTGATTTGGAGGGGGTAGGGTGGTAGGAGTCAAAATAAGGAAACTTGTTCAGTAATGGTGATTTACAGATGCTCTTATTTTAACAATGTTCTTTTATTATTTTATCTTCAAAATTAAATTTCTAGAAACTGTTATATTGTAAATCTTGATTTTATAATATACAGGTTTATTCAAAATGATGGGCTCAATTGCACATTCTCCTCTAATACACGCGGGTCGGCCTGGGCTTTTTCCTTTACATAGACGACCAGTTTACTCAGATTGGTGACACCAATGACAAATGCTCTTTCTAGTTGAAGGTTCAATGTTAAAATGGATACGAAAGGTACGCTGCACTACAGTTGCCGACTCAGTTTTACAGAACTCACAAACACAGAAAACCTTTTGCTGCATAGTAGCCATGTTACTCACAACTGATGCGAAATGGCTGCTTGGCGTCGCGAGCACTCTAGCAGTCATTTGCGCAACTATGAGCGATCTAGCAATGGGATACGAAACTTTCGGACCTCCTCTTTCAATTGCTATGTAGAGGTTTCATATATAACATATAATTCAGGAAATATAGTGGCACCAAATTGAGTCCATCATTTTGAATAACCCTGTAAATGCACTTGCTTTAAAAAAGAGATGTGATTATATCTATATCTAATAATATGAACATTCTCGAAAAAAATCCTATTTTTGCTGTTTTTTTTTACATATATAGAATTTATGTATATTAAAACAGAGTGAATATTATTGATACATCATTTCAGAGCGTAAAATAGTCACCATATCACTCAGGTGAGAAATCACCATTTATCATTGCTTGAGATGGATTTAGCTATGTTTAACAACTAAATCCCCCTCTTCTCACACATATCGTTTAGTTCCAGGTAGCTAGATAAAAAAATCACCAAAAACCAAGATATGTATTCTAAGAGTTCGAAACTTCAAAAGTATCGAAAAATTTAAAAATTCTTAAAGATTGGTCTCTAGAGATTGCTTTTTGACGCACAATGTTAATAAAACATCACTTTTCTTTTTTAGTTACTACGGCCTCATGATGTGGTTCCCTGAGATGTTCAACCGTTTTGACGAGTACTCGCGTATGCACCCCGGAGTGGAGGCAGACATCTGCCAGGTGACCAACTACGTGGTATCCAAGGGTTCACACAGCCAGCTGGGCGTCTGCACCGACGAGATAAACTCCTCGGTTTTCATGGAGTCGCTCATCACCGTGGCAGCCGCCATCCCCAGTAACATCTTCGCCGTCATCGGCATGGACAGGCTCGGCAGGAAGTTCTTCTTGTGTAAGTATCCAATTTAAAACAATTGATTAAGTTGAGTGAAAGACATTCAATTTCTCTAGTGAGAGATCATCATTCATAATTGCAAGGCTACTTGAAATGGCTTTAACTAACTTTAGTGACTACATTTTTTTTATTTACTTTTTTGTTATTATTTTTTTTTTATTTAATAAGAAAATACAGATACAGACAGTAATATTAAAACAATATACAATATCTGGAGAGCTCGCCTGCATCCTAGCTTTTTCTCACTGATTAATATTATACAGATAAATGAACCTATAAAATAACGGCCAACAAAATTCTGAATTCTTGAGGAAAATGAATAAACATCAACACAGACAAAACCACTCTACAAGAAGAAGAAATGAAGTAAGACTTCTCTTTAGAAAGAAAACAACATCGTAAAACTCATTACTATATGGAGCCATGACTATCTTCCAATAAATACCCAACAATATAAAAGATAAGGAAAATGTTTTTGAACTTGGGAAATAAAGGAAGTAACGAAATACGTAAAGCTCAATTTTTAATGTCATAATTTTTAAAGTTTGATTTGTAATTCTTAATTGTATGTAGATATTATGTTCATATTAGAATACATGTAACCAAAGTACATGTGTTCTATTTTAAGTTAAATAAATAAATAATATTTAGGCAAATCAAGGAATTTAAGATTGTGTTACACAGAAAGAATTTTAAAAAGTGAATAATGTCTAAATAAAGTAACAGAAGGTAACTAAACTTTACAAATAATTTTTACAAAGGGAAAGAACAGTGATTAAATTAAAAATACTGTTCTACAAAGAAATAATAAAAAAAGTAAACACTATTTGTTGAAGTTTGTTTGTTTATTTATTTTTAATATGAAAACAGCTTTCAATTTCTCTTAAAAGTACTGTATGTATGAAAGAATATTTCGGAATCCATCAGAGTTTGATTCTGATTGAATAACTCGCACATTCTTCTGATTGGATCCCTGACACCAGCATTTGTGTGCGTCCGGCTAATGTGGAATGAGTCGTCACATCTGAATTGTTCGACACTTCACAACCCATTTCCTACCCCATCTATAGTCCCTTCGCCTTAAACAGTTCCCCAAAATTGTGGATTCCACAGTCCGACTTTTTAAAATTCTTTTAATAAGCAAGCAAACTGATTTAAAAACTCACATACTCGTAAACCCTAAAACAATTACATTTACAACTAGCTGAAGTAACCGTCGTTGCCAGTGGTTATTAATAGTTTGGACTACAGTTTTGAGATCATTATGTGTTACGCCTACCCCTACCTCTATCGAGTAATTTTCAATTTTCCTCTTATTTTTAACATCAAGTGTGTGAAATTTCATCGAACAGTATCAAAATTCTGCTTTGAGTGGTGAGAAAGGGGGTGGTTTTTCGAAATCTCGTGTAGACAGTGACCTTGCTCTTGTTTCGAAAGTCAAGTTAGCAAAATTTCATCAAGCTCGGAATAAAAGTGTAAATTTGTATACAAAGCAAGCATCGCCCGCCTGGGACATTCTTCTTTATATTATAGATAGAACATGTATCATGAATACCGCAGCCCCCTTCCTCGGCCAAAGTTATAAAAAACAGCCTATATTTTATATTTAATATATTGAAACAATCGAAAGCATTCAACGTAAATTCTTTAAGCACGTAAATTTTATTTTCACTTTGCAAATAACACGGAATCCTTAAAATTTCACAATTTTATCATGCTTCAAACGCTATGTTTAATATTTGATTAAATCATATTGTTTAAATTTATGAATAATGGCCTGGACTTGCCAGAGCTCATCAATTTTTAAAAAATCCACATACCATCAAGACCAACCCGACAAACCGATATTTTTATTTGCCCGCATACAGAAGGAACCTTAGGACAAATTCTCCAATTCCCCGAATTTGTGCGCAATATAATACACAATTTAACAACATCGACATTCAATACCCTTTCGGAATATCGAACCGAAGTAATGCATACAACCAACCACAAATTGGTGCACGAGTATCACTAGCTATAACTTTTGGTTGGTAAGTATTTAAGCCATAGATGTAAGTCACTAATTATAAGTGTCAGTAGTTAGTCCCGAGACATAAGTCTTACTTATAAGCCATTAGTAATAAAGTTTAGCTGTAAGGTATTGGTTGTACATGTTATTTAATTAATTGTAAAGCGCCCTTGAGGTGATTTTCCCACGAAAACGGCACTATAGAAGTAATCTAATTATTATTATTATTATTATTATTAAAATGTATAGAGACCATCTCCTGTCCCCCCTTCCCGTTTGTTTATTTTCTCTCTTGTTAGCTTCATAAATTAAACACCTCTATTTAACCAATGTTAGCATAAGAAACTTTGTTGGCTTACCTTTTGTTTAACTTCATATTTGTATGTTTATATATACATATTTGTATTAAAAGCTGTTTGTTTCTTACAACCAATAAATAAATAATATAATTGATTATAGTATTATAATGTCTATACTAATTTTAATCTATTTTCAAAATGTGATGTAGATAAATAAATAAACTATGATAGATGGTAGTTCAAAACATACCAACCTACGAGTAATATTATTTTCCTACAGATGGCGTTAGTTTTCTCTAATAATTCATAAATATTAATATCTCTAGTATGACTATCTAGTAATTTAACCATTTTATTTCTTCCAGTGTTCTCAACGATATCAGCCGGTCTGTGCTCAGCTGGTATGTTCTTTGTGTACAACAAAACCAATAACCTGATTGTCAGCGCGGTGTTCAGCTCCGTCATCTCCTGTGGTAACGCAGCCCTGGATTGTCTCATCACGGAGGTGTTCCCCACCAACTTGAGGTAATTTTTCAATAAACAATCATTATAATATCACCATTCTGAGATCTTCTGCAAAGCAGCCTTCCAAAGTAAAGAACAATCATCATGTCCTTCTGTTATTTGAACTAGAACCATTAAAAAAGTTCATACTTTGTCTATGGCTACTGGTGTTACCATATCAGTAAAATATGTTGACGGCATTCCAGAGAGTAAATAATACTCTTTTTTGGTT
Source organism: Halesus radiatus (assembly GCA_022606495.2). Taxonomy (NCBI): domain Eukaryota; kingdom Metazoa; phylum Arthropoda; class Insecta; order Trichoptera; family Limnephilidae; genus Halesus; species Halesus radiatus. The sequence goes on along the minus strand of JAHDVE020011439.1, from coordinate 50,727 downwards.
CTGCCCTTTTAATAATTTGTATTTTCTTTTATTTTTTCAGAGCTACTGGTGTTGCCGTGTCCATGGTGGCTGCTAGGTTAGGTGGCATCATTGGCAATGTGGTGATAGCCTCCCTGCTGGACACCTACTGCCCCGCGCCAACCTTCATTGTGGCCATCTTATTAGCTGGTGGCGGTCTCATGTGCCTCTTCCTGCCCAATACCACCCGGGAGCCCCTGTCATAACACCTCAGCCATTCAACAATCCCACCCACCCCAACCCCCACCAACACTCGAAACACTTGAGTCAAGCACAATTATTTATACGAACAATTAAGGTGCAGAAAAAAAGAAAACCTAATAAAAAGAGAAAAATTTATTTATAGGTCGTAACACTCTTGATATATGATTTGAAATCGCCATATTAAAATAGATAATAATTTTAAACAGTTGACTTTTCCAATGGAATTTTGTAACTCTGCGATATTGAGTGCCTACCTATTATACAAATAACATTCCAAAAATTCTTACTTGAGAAATAAAATTATGAATAATAATTTGACTCACTTTTTAGTAAATCTTTTTTCTTTCTTTTAAACCACTACAGGGTAAACAGTGTTCTCATTGTATGTTTTTTTGTTTAAATTTTACTATAAGGCTAATTCAACATGCAAAATCTTTTGGTCCACTGTTTGATTGGCCAATTATTCTTGAAATTAGTTTGATTGGGAAAGGTTTTTATGTTTTGAAAAATATAATCGGCTAAATGCATTCCACATTGAGTTTATTAAGAGTGTTTTTTATTGTAAGTAAAGTCATCATCCTTCATCGTTAAATTATTATATTATATTATTCATAGATTTCAGTTATTTTGTTAATGCTTTTTGTTTGCGCATTGTTTTTATCATAAATCAGGTATTTGTTCACTGAAAAGACCTCAGTAATAATAGTATTAACTTATGTTAAGAACTGAAGTAGACCAATAATGTAGATAGTTAGATATAAATGTTTTAATTGTATAAAAATGTTGTAAATTTATCTAATATTCTTTGCTACTAATCTAGATGCATACATTGTTATATTACGGGACAGAGTGAGATTATCGAATTTTATTTTTAAATGTGAACAAATCTGCAATATTTGTGGATACTTTCTGTACAAAATGTATTTAAGAAGAGATGCTAAATAATAATATTGTCTCAGCTCTAAATTTTACACTTATTATTTTTGCTTTCTCCATCTAAAGCTCATTACCCACGAGGAATATAATATATAAATACGATACAATTTCATACAGTCGTGACGGATATATTATATTACCCGTCTGTGACGACTGAATGGCATTATATTATATGGCGAGCGATATCGTGAGATAGGCCACGCCCACATATTATATTCCTTATGTGTAACAAACATAAAGAGTTTTTAGATCTCGTTTCACTCTTGCTTCAGAAATCCTTTAAATATTTTCATTTTCATGTGATCATTCTATAAGAGCCTTTAACTTGCCGAGCTTTGAATTCATCGAATCTTATGTAATTAAACCTACGTTAAAACTGTTCCAAGCTATGTTAGGAGGTACATCTATATTAAATATACAAACCATTCGCTCGTTTCCAGTCGGTAAATTTTAAAAAATTACTCCGTGCAATTAATTAAATGGAGAAATTAACATGTAATGTATTTTCTTCGATATGATTAATTGCGTGGGAGTTCTCAGAATACATTAGAACTATTCAATCCTTGTATTTCCAAGAGTAATAATTATTGTTGTATTATTTGATTACATTTCTAAAGGGTTTATGTATAATTTATTGTTGCAAAGTGGTTTGTATCCATACTTAATATGAATAATATTATATTATTATCCTGTTTTATTTATAATGTTATATAAGTACACTTTATACAAATAAAATTATTATTTTTCATCAGAAATAAAAAAAAAACTGTCTTTTTCCTCCTAAAAAATTTTTTAAAATGTTAATAAATGAAAGATTTATTTATTGCATATATATGAACATTTGTTATCGGCTGACGAATTGTCATCTCAGTAGGTGCGAAATGCCTGTGTTGAGATGGCAATATACGGAGGTGGCTGTTCAGCTGGGATATTTAGACAATAGGATAATAGATTCTAATTTAAAGGTATAAAAGAACTGTTTTTCTCAGATGGATGTAGTTGTTTTTAATTATAGGCATGTCACCCAATATAGATTTGTTTTCCCATACCTGTATCAGGATATTTATAATAATTAGCAATTTTTTGACATGGAAGAAAAAGTTCGTCTGAAATAATAAAAATATCACGAATGCCATTCGTTCAACAATCGTTTAAAAAAAATGGTAACAGTAAAGATATTGGTTTATCACATTGAGGTATACAAATGGAGTAAACATCAGCGTCCAAAATGGGGCCAATTAGCATCATAGAGATAACACGGGCCTCAGTCGATTACAAGCGCTCACTGGGTATGAATCTCCAATGATAACTGCAAAATGCCTACACGACTGAACATGTCGTTCTGGAAAAAATAGATAAAACAATGGTGTAACGTTTCATCGGTTTTACCATAATCAATATTTGTGTAAATTGGCTTTTTGAATTAAAAAAAAACTCAAGAAGCAAATGAAGTAGGCACGCCGGTAACTCAATTGCTCCAGGTCCTGGCAGCCGCTGTGCGTCTCGGCGACTCCGTTCATTGCGTTTGTTCACGGTCAGAAAGATTCGGGCGACATCAACAGCAGCCTCACCTCCTTCCTACCTCACACGCAGGAACAACATTTTACATTTATTTTTCAAAGAATGTTGACTCTATTTTACCTCAATGGATTATTTACCCTCAGCAAAATTTGATTGCATCTAGCAAAATAGCCACGTTGGCTGAAAGTCCCTGCTTCTATGAAATTCGATCAATCGAAGTCACTGAAGTTTATAATGACCTTGCTTGTCTGACTATTCCTATCAGTGTTCTATTATTTTATTTTTTTCATTCACTAATTTGATCTTCTGAAATTCGAACTATTTTCTTAACAACTACCGAAATTGTTGATTACATGATAGCCACTTTTATATTATGAAATTACAAACTTATCGGTGCAGGCGGACAGAGGAGGAAAAACAAATAAAAAAAAATTTTAACTGTAGGTAGCCTAAATAGACAATGGAAAGTTCACACAGCACAAGATCGATCAATTTAACAAGAGGTCTTTGTGAGCCCATGAGATTCAATCACAAATTCTCCATTTACGACAACTATCTGTTTGTGACTACAAATACAAAATAAAAGTTTTTTTTGGTCGTCACGACGAATTTTTGAAGGGGATCAACGTTGCCGCCATTATTTTAATTTTGGTTATCGTTTCAAAAATAACTTGAGTGGAGCGATTTTAATCCAAGGTAAGTACTTAAAGATATCAATGATTTTGTTAGAAAATCTGTATAATTCTGCTATTTTAACAATAGCATATCATAATTTTTTACTCTACCCATGATCTTATTTAATCTATTTCAGATATGAATCGTTAAAATAATATTTTTTTCTGAGAAATATCCGATCAAAAATTGCGTAGCGATTAATTTGTTTGTTGAACGCGACTTCTTACTCCTCGCACGCCACATGTTCTCTCGTTGCGTCAGTATTCGATTCGGTAAATCTAAGTATGTTTCGGCTTTTTTGAAGTCTGTCACATTTCAAATTTAACATTTTTATTTAATATTATATACGGAGTCTGACGCATATTGCATTTAGACGAAACGGAAAGTTTTTGCTGAACGTCAGAAAGTTTAAAATCGGTTAAATAAAGTAGTAAATCAAAATGACAGAAGAAGATATGTCAAAATTGTCTTTAGGTTAGTGGTATTATTTTTCATAAGATTCTTATGCATATAAACATAAAATAAACAAGTTAGCATATTATTTGTAATGTTTATTATTGGGTATTAATTGATTGAATTGTGTGTGTTTAGGGGATCTATACACTTCCGACAAACGTGGCAATGACGAGACTGGTGATGGCACCAAAGAGAACCCTTTCAAGACCGTTCTCCAGGCCATGAGGAAGGCTGGAAAAGAACCTTTCCCCACCTTCTACTCCGACCACAAGGAGCATGTAGGGCAGTATGATGTCACAGCCAAGTCCCAACTGAAGAAAATCATTAAGATCTGGTCCAGAGAGAATGAGAAGGCAAAGGAAAGCAAACTGAGAGACGAAGCGGACAATGAGAGAAGGTTGCAGAACATTGAAGAAGCCAAGAAGATTGTTATCAAGCAGGATGTCAGTCTGCCTGAAGCTAAATATATCAAGATAGTTAATGGTAAGTTATCATTTTTGAGTTATACTTCCTACCAGCGCCAGCAGCTGGGTTTTGGCTATGATTTGCACGACATACTAGGCTGTGAGATTTTGTGTTAATTTTCTGAATTAACATACATATTTGCCTCTGAATGGGTACTTGTTTAATCAAAAATCTAATCATAACAAGCAGGAAAAAAAGCTTTGATGAGCTTTTAAGCTTCATAGAATTTGCACAATTTTTCTGCATTTTCATCATGATTTATGGAGCTTTTATATGTAAATCATATTTTCAGACAAGATGCCATATTTTTCAACTGTTCAATAAGTGGTGAAATTTAGCCAAAGCCGGTCACTAAAACTAGTTCTAATATAAATTGTTGTACAATTTCTGCACAATTCGATTTTTAAATTAATTTTTTTTCTATGGTTTTATTCTTTCTGTAATTTCATGCACAGATCTTAATATATTTCACTGCCTAGTGCCTACGTAGACGCAATAAGGTCAAACCAAACGTAGATAAAACTGGTTTCGCTATCTTGCATCATTGTACACAACTGCAATCTGCATTTCTTGTGCATACTGTATCAATGTTACTTAATGCTTCAGTGCAATTGTAATAACAATACTATGAAACCAATAAATTATTCGAATAGAATTTTTTTCAAACGATCTATTATTGAAATCATGGAAAAAAATTTCATCATCAATAAATTGCTGCTATTTCATAGTTTGTCAATTTTTACTTAAAATTAGATTAGATTAACTGGAAACGATTATACAATTATTATTTTTTTTTTAATGTCGATATGTACATATTTAACTTTAATCTGCACTGATTTCAAAACTCCAGATAACAAATGACAAATTAACGTCAGTTGATGTGTCATTCGGGGAATTAGAAAATTGATTTATCAGGTTTTGAGTCGAATCGTGACTTATTTTCATGAATGAAGATTGAACATGTACGGGCATGCAAACTCGCTCATCGGCGTGCATTCTATATAGACACATAAGCACTGCCCCCCCTTCCTTATTTAAATTCCTTATATACTTTCAAAAATATACGCAAAGTTCCAGCTATGAATCTCAGCGCACCGCTCACCCCATCGATCGCCCTACTATAACGTGTCAAAAGCAGGAACTAAGTATGCAAAATGTAATATTCAAATTTTGACAGTATTCTACACAAAAAATGTACTTTCAGGAAAAGACTCGTTTGTGTTAGTGTTGAAAAAGGCTGTGCCTATTGGCACCAATTACAAATATAGCAGCCAGTGCCATCTGTTGGCTTCCTTTCATGCAATTGTGCGGAGGAAAAAAATATAATAATTTTATTTATTCAGTAATTGGCTATAGAAGCGGTTATTTGGATATTTGATGCGTTGGATAATTCAACAAACATCGGCTGAAGCCAGCAGCTTAGCCATTCTTAGCAAAAACTTACCACTACCCCGATTAAGTGGAAGATCTACAGTCCCTCGTATCTAGGATGAATGAAGTATGCATGAAGAACGAGCTAATGATGAATGTAAGTAAGTCTAAAGTCATGGTGTTTGAAAGAGAGATTGCGAAAACAGTGTGCAATATAGTTGTGAATGACGAATACTTGGAGCAGGTCGATGAGTTTGTATATTTGGGAAGTATGTTTACGAGCGATGGAAAGACTGATAGGGATATTGAAAGAAGGGTGAATGCAGGAAACTCCATTAATGGAGGACTGAACGCGGTTGGCACTAATAAAAAGTTGTCCAAAGAAGCGAAGCTAGCAGTCCACAATGGAGTGCTGATACCAACCCTGATGTATGGCAGTGAGGCATGGAATGGCAGAAGAAGGATGAAAGTAAACTGAATGCCGTAGAAATGAGATCTCTGAGACGAATGTGTGGTAAAACCATGTACGATCGTGTGAAAAATATTGAAATTCGTAAAGAATGCAAGGTTGATGTAAGCGTAATGAGTAAGATTAAGAAAGGGACGCTTAGATGGTTTGGGCATGTGGAGCGAATGAACGAAGAAAGGAGTGTAAGAAGAATGTATGACGCGAATGTGAATGGAAGAAGAAGGGACGTCCGAGGAAGACATGGCACGATCAAGTGAATCAAATACTTGAGTCGGGCCATGTCAGAAGTCGGAATAATAGAAGAGAATGAGACGATGTATGAATGTGAATGAAGCAAGAGGTGTATGCCAAGATCGAGTTGTTTGGCGGTCCGTCCTCTCTGCCTACCCCTACCACGGCGTGATGGTTAGTTAGTTAGTTAGTTACCCCGATTAAAAACTCTGTGAACGCTAGCAAACTCAGTCACTCCCATACAGGCCACATACCCTTCTGTCCAAGCAGAACTGCTTGTTGTATGAGTTCTATAATATAAAGAAACCGACCTGCCATAGATTTGGAGTGTTTTGGCGGCTTTGAAAAAATGAACCTTTTAAAATTATTTTATCTATGAAAACTAACTTTAGAAAAAAAACTAAATATACTGGTATTTAAGTTTGAGCGTTATTATTGATAAAAAAAAAATTTTTAAATTGGACTGGAGTTCATTATTAAGAAATTACACTCAGCTGGCACACGGCGCGGCAAACACGGAAAAAGCTCTGGTTTTTAGAGATTTCTCGGCCGGAAATCCCGGCTTGCGAGGGAATAAAATAAAAATAGAAGATAGCACACTTGGGCATATGACCATGTTTGCAGGAGCTGCATGACTGCCTCCGTGTTAATAATAATAATGATTTTATTTTCCATGCTGCACATGGTAATGTTGTATTCCATCTCCAGCCGTAGAATCTCGCGGGAAGCGGATCCGCGTGAAGGGCTGGGTGCACCGGCTGCGGCGCCAGGGCCGCGCCCTGATGTTCATCAACCTGCGCGACGGCACAGGCTACCTGCAGTGTGTGCTCAATGACCAGCTCTGCCAAACATTCGATGCTGTAGCTCTCACCACCGAGTCTACGGTGGACCTGTGGGGCACTCTGAACCTGCTGCCTGAGGGAAAAACTGTGAGTTGAAAGCTAGTAAAAATTTCGTAAGCCTGATCTGGTGAGCCAGGTACTCTCCCCCACACATTTACTTCATCCTCGCAATGTTCCACTAATTCTAGATGCCATAGTTCCACTGGCTCCGGACAATTGGGATTCTTGTGAGGTGTCATTTTATCCGGGGTATAGCTTAAGTCAAGGATTAGTTAAATTGATATTTTAGCCAAAATACATATACATATATTGTATTCTAATTCTGAGAGCCGCCAATATTTTGCAAAACAGGAGACATTTGCAGAAGGTCTATTAACACCTGAAGGCTTATGAATAATCCCACTGTCATAAAAAAACGGACAATTAAAAATCAGTATCGGACGCTTCTATTCACATCCTCGGCTACGAATCCAGAGGTCAGGGGTTCAAATTCCACCGCGGCAAGCAAATTTTATTTGATTAATTTGTGTCACATATTTGTGAATTTATTCTATTAAAATAATATGCGGCACATTCCAGAATGGTAGATACTTTCAGCATTGCCCTGGTGAAAGACCACCATTCAGAATTGAAATGGCTTTCAGTCATGTTTGAAGGTTATTTTATCGCAAAACACCATTCTCTCTTCGACTACCTTGTGCAATTAAATTATCAGGTATTATTTCCTTCTCCATATTACTTATGAACTTATAAGTTCATTGAAGTTCATGAAGTTCATAAGTTCATTTGTTAAATTATTAGCTCATAAAAGTTTATACGAACAAAGGCATAATATTCCATACTTTTATCAGTCTCAAAATTCTTTCAGTAAGACCAAATCTGTGGTACAAAATTATATTTCAGCACAGTAATAACCCTATATATAATACAAATAGACTAGAGCACATTTACAATACTCGTCTCAATTTTAATGAAGGATTAATGGTTCCTAAGCATACAAACAAATATGGACACAGAACTTTAGATCACACGATTCCTAGCTGTTTAAATATGTTACCCGCTGAAATTAAAAACTGTATTAAAACTAAACAGTTAATAAAAATACTGAAAACTCGGCTAGCTAAAAGAAGCTATTTGTATTAGAAAATAAGGAAATATTATTTTATGTATGATTTATTGTTGTCGTTTATGTTTTTATATTTTTATAGAAATATTAAAAATTCTTGAGAAATATTTATGCTTTAAGTTTGTTACGTGTTTTTATTTAATATAGATATATATTTGTAACCTTAACTGTAATTTTTAAGTTTTGAATAACAAGCTCCCGTCAGACAAACTACAAAAAAAATAGTGTATCGGGACTTTTTGCATTCTATTTTTTTTTTGTAAAATGTCAATAAATAAAAAAAAGTTATAATTAACAAAATACCGTTCACAAATAAACGCATTTTACAAACAATAACAACCACGCACGACTGGGAGAGCGGGCCATGTAGCGGGGTGTAGCGGGTCACGTCGGCCGACAAGTGTGAACAGCTCCATAGAAACCTAAGAGTGAGCAAGTCGCGACACGTTTCTTAGTCGGGTGCTCTGTGCTGGCAATCCAGCCGACAAAATGTATCACGGACGACTCTTGATTTTGTCATATAAAAGTGAACAGCTAGGGCAAGCGATTTTTTATCATCACGACATATGACAAGTGGGAACGGGCTCGAAGCAGAAATATTTTTATTTGTCTAATAATATATATGTATTAATTTGCAGGCACCAGGAGGACATGAATTAGCCGTAGACTACTGGGAACTGATCGGAGCTGCTCCCCCCGGTGGTGCTGATGCCATCCTCAACGAAGAGGCATTACCCGATGTCCAACTTGACAACAGGTATATAATATTTGTATAGGTTGGTAGCACACAGCAAATAATACATATACCTTGACAGTCTCCATTGTTGAGAGGTTACGATCATTGGCTACGAATCCGGAGGTCGCCAGTTCATTTCGTTAAATTATGTTATTTCACAATTTATTCATTTAAAGTAATATGTAGTATATTTGCAACATGGCAGTTCTCGTATATTAATAAAACAGCAAATAAGTTAAAAGGTTTGGCTTGTTTACATAAACCGAATATTTTGTTAGAGTATTTATTTTGACTCTTTTATAAATGTTTTAAAATTTGCTCACTACCGTCAAAATCACCCAAAAAAATCGTGGACGGTAGTGAACTAGGCTGGTACCAAAAGTAAAAGTAGTTTTATCCCAATAATGTTCCAAAACAACACGAACCAACATTTAAACCCACGCAATAATTCTGTGTTTTTTTTATTCAGGCACATAATGATCCGCGGAGAGAACACAGCGGCGGTGTTACGCATGCGTGCGCTAGTCACGCGCTGCATGAGGGAGCACTTCGAGTCGCGTGGCTACACGGAGGTGTGTCCGCCCACGCTGGTGCAGACGCAGGTGGAAGGTGGCTCCACACTCTTCAAAATGGACTTCTTTGGGTAATTCAATCATTTCATCAATAATTAATTGTAACCTAATCGATGGGATTGGTTTAAATTCTACACAAATGAAGATCTCCCCTGAAACAGATTACATTAAATGTGTGAGACCTATTTTCGATTTCACATCTGCCCGGCCATCCTCAGCTCATGAATGCGTTCAAATCCAGCACTGCAGCAGCTGATGGATTTTTGATGGCAGGCACATAATTTTACCTTTTTAGGCCCAACAAAGGAAGGAAAGACTTTGATCTTATTTGCATTCTTAAAAGAATTATTTGTATTATTGACTCACCTTTGTTGCAACTCATTCAGTTCAACATTCCTTGCCGTAGACTCGGACACAATGAATTGCCTTTCCTCAATAAACACTACTAATTATGGCTACCATTTTCCACTGTCCAGAATGTCAAGATTTGTTAACTCAAGCCAGGACCTTGAAATTTTTGGTACCAGTCTGAATGATTTTTGTAGGGCTTTACGAAATTAGAACTCGAAGATTGTCATTTAGAATGTCTAAAATCATGGACTCTACTAAAACTATGTTCAGGCTTTGACTTGAATGTTCTCTCAAATGTATATTTTTGTCCTCTTTTTAATCATTGCTTCATTCTTGTATTGCTCTTTTTCTGTAGCTCTTATTTATTTCATTTCGTGTTATGTATTTTGTGTAATTGTACATTGATCCGTAAATAAAAAAATAAAAACTATTCCAACCTAGTTTGTGATGTCAATATGAGGAACTCAAGTTAAAAATATGAATCTTTCCTCCGAAGCATACGTGTAAATCTACTCGGAAGTATCTGTCTGACAGTGTATTTAATTGTGTAGTGAAGAGGCCTTCTTGACGCAGAGCTCCCAGCTGTACCTGGAGACGGTGATCCCCGCCCTGGGAGACGTGTACTGCATCGCCCAGAGCTACAGAGCTGAGCAAAGCAGGACCAGGAGACATTTGGCAGAGTGAGTACTGAACTGATAATTCAACCAATTAAACTGATCCCCACAGTAAAAATGTGGCTCAAATTCGCAATTTTTATGTCACCAATCCAGCTGTGTGTAATTTCCAGTCTGCAAAACATTTTTTTTTACAGTAACTCGAGGCCCTAAGGGAAATAATTTCCCTCAAGGCCAATATCATCTTTGGGAATGCTGTCTGATGCTTTTAGAGGATAAGGAGTGAACATGTTTGTAGGGAGGAGGAAACACAGGCTGGCAGATCATTCCACAGCCGAGCTGTTGAACACAAGAACCAGTCGTAGAAGTGACCCGTTCTCATGTGACAAATGTCAAACGTGTGCATATGTTGGGCACGCGTTTGTCTTGTTTCCCGATAATGCTCCGGTGCCGAGGGGATCAATGACGCTAGTTCTTCAGAGCATCTTCCATTAAAATACCGGTAGAACAAGGACAGCATTCCCACCTGACATCTGTGCTCCAAAGATTGCAATCCGTTTGTTAAGATAGGTGAATCTATCAAACGGACCGCCTGTTTCAGCACAGTGAAGGGTTTTTTTTCAGATATTTTGGGGCTCCTAACTAGAGGTGGCTGCCAAATTCTACAGTGGGGTGCATTTGCGATTTGTACAGGGTCAGCAGTTGTGTACTATTAAAGTATCTGCAGACTCTGTACAATACACCCAGCTTCTGAGAGGCTAACTTTACTCTGGCTTCGTTGGAGCCCCCATACCTGAGCTGGTCACTTAAGGTTACACCAAGCATATCAATGTAAGGCTTGTTGGTAAGATTGCTTCCATTAAAGTAGACTAGATTGTCATTTAAAGTTAAGCTCGCTCTCTGATGGTCCGGTAAGGAATGAACATTTCACATGCTACTGCAGACACTGCACAGAAAAGTCCCACAATGGACTGTGCTGCAAACCATTACCTTACTTTCGCAGACTTTACTTTTCTGCACACTTCCTGGAAAGCTGCTCGTGGAGCGCGCTCCGAACCATAATAATCGCTAAGCAAAACTCACATCAATCATTCCATAAGTTTACAAGTATGTACCCACGTACCTGCCACACCTGGTGAGACTAATTATTAATACTCATTCTCCCAGCGATTTTGACCGGCCATTTTCTTGATGTGAACGCGAAAACGAGACAGATACAAAAAACAGCAGTGCAGAAATGAGATGGGTATAAGCCTGGGAACTGTGAGAACTTCTAATGAAAGAGTCAGGCTGTGCATATGACTATTCATGATTCTGTCTCATTCTTCCAGTTTTTTGACCGAACAAGAAATGTACATATAATATATAAAAAAAAAAATAATAATACTGGATACACATGGCATTAGTTGCGTCTACAGCTCGCGTACGCATTTCTCCAGCATGTCAACAAATAGTATGAGTTTCGTGGTTTTATAGGATTGTACATTGTACACCATGGGATTGTTGTAAACAATTTTCTTGTTGTTTAGGTTTGACTGGGGGCGATCAAATTTAGGGTCGGCCCTGGTTTGGCGCCACATCTCTACCTACCTGTGATAAATACGATTGTGAATTAGTTAAATAGAATATCAATCAACTGCTCCCAATATAATTTAACTAATATGATGTGTCCGGTTTTAGGTACAGCCACATTGAAGCAGAGTGCCCCTTCATCACCTTCGATGAGCTGCTGGACCGCCTGGAGGACTTGGTGGTGGATGTGGTGGAGCGCGTGCTGGCCTCGCCCTTGGCGCACCTCGTGAAGGAGCTGAACCCCACCTTCCAGGTGCCCAAGCGCCCCTTCAAGAGGATGCAGTACACTGAAGCTATTGACTACCTGAAGACTAACAATATCACCAAGGAGGATGGCTCTTTCTATGAGTTTGGAGAGGTAAAATACTTGATTTTTATTCGCTAAACAGCTCTTTGAAGCAGACCAATTTTTTAGATGCTCCATTCCATCTCCAAAATATGTTATTGTCAATGGGAAAATTCCTCCCATGTGAAATAATTGAAATTGTTCAGGAGGACCTAATTGTTTTTTAAAAAATAAATACGTTTCTACTTTTAGATACAATAATGCACGATGTTAACAAATAAAAACCTTACAACTTTAAGTACAAATAACATTTTGTGTGATTTTACAAATACAAATACATGGGTCAACGTAAATTTTTTTCTTTTTCTGGTGCTTATAACATTTTATTTTCGTGAACATTTCTGACTAGCATTACTATGTAGAATATATTATATATGTAATCCTCAAACTGATTCAATGCACAGTGATGTATCTGTATACTTTGCTCTACTGGTATTTCAATAGAAAATGCTCTGAGGAACTAATGTCATTGATCCCTTCGGCACCGACGCACAGTCTGGAAACACGCCAAACATGAGCACAACATTTGTGCGCAATTAATATTTGTCACATGAGAACGGGTTGCTTCTATGACTCTTTCTTGTGTTCAACAGTTTGGCTGTGGAATGAGCTGCCAGCCTCTGTGTTTCCTCCCTCCTACAACACGGGTCTCTTCAAGACACAGGTTCACTCCTTCCTATCCTCCAAAAGACCCTCCACACAGCATCCATTTCCTTGAGGGAAATTATTTCCTTCAGGGCCTCCTGTGTGGAGTAACTGTAAAACAATACAGAGTTTTGTTGTATCATCATATGCAAACTCATTGCACTGTCATTTAATATTACGTTTTATTCTAATTTTTATATTTATTAACATTTATATACACACATAAACTTGTTCCATAAGGAAAAGATAACGGTAGCAGCTGGGATTCGAACCCACCACCTCATGATCTATCCGGGACCTGCGCTCTATGCCAACTGTTGGTAGGACACAACCATCTTTACACTCAACAATTCTACGAATAACATTTCTTCCTTTGTTGTAAAACCAGCAATATCTAGTTACTATGACAATCAATTATGTTATAATAATCTATCCGGGACCTGCGCTCTATGCCAACTGTTGGTAGGACACAACCATCTTTACACTCAACAATTCTACGAATAACATTTCTTCCTTTGTTGTAATATCTAGTTACTATGACAATCAATTATGTTATAATAATCTATTATGATTTCCAGGATATCCCCGAGATGCCGGAGCGCAAGATGACAGACCAGATCAACGAGCCCATCATGCTGTGCCGCTTCCCCTACGAGATCAAGTCCTTCTACATGTCCCGCTGCCCAGAGGATGAGCGCCTCACCGAGTCCGTGGACGTGCTGCTACCCGGCGTGGGAGAGATCGTCGGCGGCTCCATGAGGATCTGGGAGATCGAGGAGCTGCTCAGAGGTATGTCAGATCACTAACTGACCATCTGTTGAGAAGAGTGTAAACTAACGCTAGATAAGGCCCTTGGCACATACTAGATTACTAATGTTTTTTTTTTTTATGAAAAACAATTTTTTTTTTGTAAATTTTTGTAGACGTCAGCATTGTGATACTTTTAGGATTACTCTGGTGAGTGGAAAAATTCCTTGACGGATTTGCTGTACCAAGTCTTGATACGGTTGTGCATTATTTCTTACCGTATCAACTGTTGATACGACAACGTTCAAAAGGTTAATCAGTATTGCCCAATAATTTCAACCATTGATTTTCAACCTTTTTTGTTTGAATGTTATTTTCTAAATATACATTTCTTTTAAGTTTTTAACCCTTGGTATGCACACAGCTTGAATTCGTGTCCCAACAATAGTTTTCGTATTTAGCTCGCAATTCAAATTTAAGTCATTCATAGTTATGATTGGTCGAGAGACGTGACCTGTGAAATGGAGCTACCTTATTGGCTAATTTAATTAAATTCATATTACACGTGTTGTAGAAAAAAGTCCCTCATACCTAGGGTTCTAATATTGCACATTTGTAGAAATTGTACCAGTCTGAAAATGCCCGTTGTAAGGTGAAACCGGTCTGATCTGAAATAACCAAATTGTATGGAACATACAAATACTTTATTACGGAGGGAACATCGGTACACATCGACACCTTAATCTATCAGCAGGAGTTTTGTAGAGGTGTAGAATATAGGTCAATAAAGGCTGAATATTTTTTTCACAATGATCCTTTATTAAAATAACTTTTCTATTTATATGATTTTTCTCAATGAAACAATTGACGTATGTTCACAGTGATTGACGTCATTGAAATTGGTAGAAACATGCCAAGTTATGAGATTTTTGACGATTTAGTTGATGTCACTGATGTATGTCCCAGAAATAGTGACGTCAATAACTGCCATTGACGTCATTAAATACATCATCTGAATTGCAGAAATACGTCACCTTGTTGCGGTGACTTACCTCTTGCATGTGATTACGTAGGCACATCTCTGCTATTTCTCTAAATATGTATTATGATTTGGACGTACTATATATAAGTGGAATAAAGTTACAAAGGTTTTTTAATAAAAAAAATTCACATAATGAAATTCCATCATGAATTAACAGTTTCAAAATTAGAAATAATTAATATCTTCAGACGATTTTGCATTACGATTGTAAGTATTTGAAAAATATATTATTACAACTATTTGCTCTATCCAGCAATAATTATGAATTTTGTGTCAGGTTACAAGCGCGAAGGCATCGACCCCGCACCCTACTACTGGTACACCGACCAGCGCAAGCTGGGCTCCTGTCCCCACGGGGGCTACGGGCTGGGCCTGGAGCGCCTGCTTTGCTGGTTGCTGGGACGCCACCACATCCGGGACGTGTGCCTCTATCCCCGCTTCCTCGACCGCTGCAAGCCCTAGACAGACCAAGCTGCCAAACACGTCTCACGCCAGCCTTCTAGCATCAATCAAATTAAAACTAGATCAAACCATGGATATGCATAGTATCATTCTTCAAAGCTCAAGCGTTTATTCACACCTATGCTTGTTGAAGGCACCAAGTTGTGATTATTCAGGACACCGGACCGTTCGCAAACCTTCTTTCAAACACATCTCACTTCACCCTTCTATAGAGATATTATCATTCTTCAAAGTTCAAACGTTAATAAATTCCTTTATGTAACGAACTATGCTTGTTAGAGGCAATTAGATAGTGATTCAAGAAATGCAACTTTAAACCTTGCAAAATCACGACTAAGATTCTACTCTTGTTTAAAATGGCTTTTTTAAAAATTATGCTATGTATTCCCGGTAACATATTTTCTGCTAATTTAATATCAATAAACATTTGTTTTTGATATTTTCTCTGCCTGCCTTTTTTATTTAGTCTCTCGTACATAATACAACACATAATTATTATAGTAATGTAATACATTTTTAATATGGTTATAACTAACTAACCATCACGCCGTTTCCACGCAGAGAGGACGGACCGCCAAACAACTCGATCTTGGCATACACTTCTTGCTTTATTCACTTTCATACAATATGGTTATTATAGTGGTGATTGCGTCACTAGCGCAGTTAAAGTTGTTTCACTCTGATAATTACTTGAGTTATGCCTAATAAATAAATTCACATTGTTAACTGGAAAATAATAATATGATCCAGCCATACATTTGAAAACAATTTGTTAATTACAAACGGCCAAATTTGAATGTACGTATTCATGATTTATTATTGAAAGTAATCCTGTACCTACATATATAAAATATGTACTTATCTGATGAAGTGGAAGTTTCTTATTAAATTGCCTTTTATAGTGCGACTTTGTTTGAATTAATCTTAAATTTTTTTTTTTATTCTAAGGTTGGTGACTGAAATTTGTATTTAAATTTGATTTGAAATCATTTTATTAATTTATAATTCATAGAATAATGTGTAATTATAAGTAAAAACTGCTTATCATGCCTGATTGCGATTGCATTGTGTTATTTCTCTATACAATATGTTTTTAATTTCCTATTACTGTTAAAAACAATAAACAACTTTATGAGTAAACAGTGCTGTTATTATTTTACTTAATCTTAACCTAATCTACGGCTGTCCCATATTATGTGATCCATCAGCGGTTATCTCCGCACGCAAATGTTGCATTTAAGCGCCCTTGAGGTGATTTTCTCACGAAAACGGCGCTATAGAAATAATCCATTTATTATTATTATGTGGTTCATTGGTAGCTATCCCTGCACGTGGATGTTTCATTTGTGATCATCGGCAGTTATCTCGGCACGCGAATGTTGCATATATGATCCATCGACAGCTATCTCGGCACGCGAATGTTGCATATATGATCCATCGGCAGCTATCCCCGCATTTGAATGTGACATATGTGATTGAAGTTTTACTAAAACACATTAAAACATTGTGTGAAAATGTGCCGTGTGACGGGATAGAATGCGTTGAATAGACCAACGTTGTAAAGGTTAACAGATTTACATGGGGGGACAATACGTATTTACATGGTTAGCAGAAATACAAGTATATTCCAACTGCTGAAATGAGATTTTAGAGAGAAGTGGGAGGAGTCACAAAATTGGATCGAATAAGAAGCTCGATGATTCGTGAGGAGCTAAATATCGAACTGAGTCGGCGTGGGCACATATTAAAAATGCCAAAAGATCGAATTCTGAGTGCTATTCTAGAGGGAAGACATCAACTCACTTCAGCAACTCCGGAGACTGCGAGGAGAGGCTGTACCTGCCATGGACGGATGCTGTTGACGTGGCGTAGGACAGGGACGCCTGGAGGCGCCTTGTCAATGGGATGGACCCGACCCCGAGTAGAACAAGGGGAAGAAGATGTATTTAATAATGTGCCCACTTTTGAGCGCCCTTGAGGTGATTTTGTTGTGAAGACGGCGCTATAGAAGTAATCCAATAATTATCATTTAAAGATTATAATAATATTGTATAATTTTTGTGAGCAATCTCAAATATGTTGTTACAAATAATCTGTAAATTCTGAGAATCACACACAATACAGACTTTTGTACTGAGGATATATTTTATTTTGACAGAAGTACAGGCAAATCGTTTTAAAGAGCGCACATTTAAATGTATTTGTGAACACCGATGCTGGTTCAAATTGGTTCTAAATAGTTTGGAACACTATAGTCCCTTCTTATCCCTGCAGTTATCCTACGATACGGTACACAACTACACAAACAAGAATCTCTTTAAAATGAGAACTGTAAGTCAGTGCCTGCTGTGAGATTAGAAATATATCCAAGCCTCCTACCCATCAGGCTAATATGCCATTTCACTAAATTCGTAAATGATAAAAAAAAAAGAGAAGAAAAAGTTGTAGATGTGATATTTTTTTTTGGTTATAGGCTATGAATTGAAATTTTATTTTATTTTACTTAGTTTGGTGATAATGTTGCCAAATTTATATTTACTTCAGATAAGATAAATATAATCCATTGTGTCGTCAAATACTCTTAAATGGCAATACCTCCATCTCTTGACATTTGATGGCAACATGCTACACTAGCGCCCTCTAGCAGCCCGAGTTGTACGAATTGGGTTTCCACATATTTTAATAGATTTTCTGTGAAACATTCTTAATTAATTATATAAATCGAAAATTTTAAAATAAATATTTGGTGACCTACATATGATTTTACTCCTTTTATATATATATATATATATATATAAATATATATATAAAAATACATAAATATATAGGCAAAACCTAGTATATAGTACTGTTCTAACTTTTTTCGATTTTCAGACCACGCCCGCCAGGCCGAAAGCGACCTTAGTGCCCTATCCATTTAAAACACCCCAAGGTTATATATATATATATATTTTTTTTTTTTTTTAAAAAGAGGCTATTAGGGTTGTATTAACATAAAACCTCACTGGTCGCGCACTGTTTTAATTATTTACAAATAAAATAAAATATTTATTACAACAGCAATACTGTCTGGAAGCCTATAGCCCAGGCCGCTTTAGAGGTAGTGGAGCATGTTGCCAGCATTTTGACAAAGCTACCCGTGTCATCAAATATCATGCCAATAATACATGAGCAAAAAAGGAGTAAACTCATATCTAGGTCACCTAATATTTATTTTTTGATTTTTCGATTTCTATAATTAATTAATATATAATTTACAGAAAATGTCTGGAAAAATCTAATTCATAAAACTCGGGCCACTAGGGAGCACCAGTGTATGTTGCCATCTCAATGTATGGTAAATGTCAAGAGCTGCGCGTATTAGTATATTTCAATGGTATTTGGTGTTGTGGACGTCGGTGTCTGCAGCTCTCCACGCAGCGCAGGATCATGAGTAGTGGAGGAGTCCTGTACACGAGGGAGTTTGGAGTGGGGGTCACGATCTTCAGCAATGAGGAAGCGACTCAAGAAGAATCAAAATAGAATAGATTTTATTTGGAAGAATTGTTATATGTAATTATTATATATAGGTACAATACAATAGTAACTGCAATATCATACAATGTGCAGTGTTTTCTGATATTGTGTCCTGTGCGTTATCATAACTTCCCAAGCTAAAACTTTACAATATAAAGTGCTATTCTGGAGTGACCTGCCAGGTGCAGGTAAGTATGTTTCTGTATCTGTTTGAACATAATAAGATAAACCCTAGCAAGTAATATTTGTACAGCCCCCTTGAAGTGATTTTTCACAAAAATGGCGCTGTACAAATCATGCGTGAATGTAGCAAGTGATTTTTTTGGTGCCCAATATATTTTTAAAAGTTTTTCTTACTTCATTACTAACAAGTAAAAAGGTCAAACACAAGGTCATATGAAATAGTGGTACTAAAGAGATATGTGTAATTTTGAAGCAAAAAGTGAAAAAGCTAATTTACAACAAATAGAAGAAACGTAACTTCAGGCAGTAACATGAAATTACACATCAATAGATCATAGGGTCAGGTTACAGTGAGAATATAACATAGAATCAGTGAAATAACCCACGTCGCACCGCAACGCAAAACCACTTCGAAACTTAGCTTACAGACCAATGATAAACCGTAGAGCCATTTTTTTTCACTGCATAGCCATGTACTGTTGTATCTGTACTGCATAACCATGTATTGTTGTCTCTGTTCTGCATAACTATGTATTATTTTTTGATTTTAGTGCATAATCATGTATGTTTGCCCCATCACTCATATTGTATGTAACCCATCTGTCACAAATTCTCTAGTTATACAATAGCTAGCTCTCTCGCTCAATCGCTCTACTCTCCTCAAACTTGTAACAGTGGTGCATTTAGAGGATTTTTTAATCCTACTGCTCCATTGCCACGTCGCTTTTTTTTGCAACGGGAGGGAAAGTGTTATGTAACGAAAGGATGGCCCTGAGATGAGTTCTAGCTACTCGTCTTAACAAATAAGCTAGGCAAGCAATCACATCATTTCCCTCCATAAATTAACCAATCAGGTGATTCTAGCGCCCAAATTAAACCAATCAGATCATAAATTAACAAAGCAGGAGCAAGCAAGCACGGCGGCTTGGGGCCGCTCCTTGCTGCCCTTGAGACGCTTTTTTGAGGAGCTCGAAGAGATAACTGCGTCTCTGAAAAAGAGGCGGCTATTTTGTGTTACTAGTTTATTACGGCCAAGTACAATGCATGCGGATTGAAACCCGAAGCTAGACGTGCCACTTGCTGCCAGAGCACTCAACATGGTGACTTACCAATTAAGAAACCAATTGAATTCAGTGCAGAGATGTCCAGCCCTGGCGTCATTGCCAACAAACTCTCGCCATCCGACCAGATCGCCTCATGTAAGCTGATTTTCCATTTCTCCTTATTGTGTTGTTCAAGCCCGTGTTACATTTGCATTACCTGGAGAGATTCGAATCAGAAAGAGAGAAATTTTACAATAGAATCATGTCTAGAATAGGACCTTTTTACTAACTATTCGATTGTACTTAACCTAGAATGTTTGTCAGACCTTACAATAAACTCTGAGTATGAAAGCACTTCTCTGTAATCATTTAACGTAGAATTAGAAACGCCCTCAACCCAATTATAAGATTGCGATCGATCCACGACCCTTGAAAGATGAGAAGCTAATGTCCCTGCCGATCTGGGCTAAGCTAATATCCGGAGCAGACTTCACATCTAAGAGGCCATCTCCAGGGTAAGTCCTGTCGATGTAATTGTCCCCCATAACTTCCCCTTGTAACCTAACCTTCCCCATCCCCATCCCTTTGTCTGTCCTTTTTATAAAAATTTCACCCAACGTGGCTTTCCTTTTTATAACAATATATTAAAGGAAAAAATTAGATAATTTAGAAGCACTTGAAATTATAAAATCACTAAATATTAATTATAGTATATTGAATAACCAAATAAATTTATTGTGTAGTCCTATTCTAAATATTTTTCTAGTGCACCGCTCGGTTTCTCCTGAAAAACCCCTAATTACCCCTTCCCCTTTGGTCGCCTCCCACTCCAACACCTAAATATTCATGTATGTCTGTCATTATTTTGTATCTTATGTTAGTTTCCATATAGCCCTAATGAAGGAAGGGTACTTCCGAAACCGGTCGATCGTTATATTAAATTGAAGCAGTTCAAAACAAATTTATGTGTTCATATTATAAAAACAATTCTATTTGTCATTTACTTTACATTGAATGTTCCATTAAAGAAAAGTTTTACCGCTCTCAGAATGCCAATTAATATATTTTTCTCCATTATACAAAGCTAATGAGGCCTTCATTTATTATTGTCCAGATCAACGTTTCCATTTTTCAATTTACAATAATATTATTAACAATAGCAGAGGAAATTGTATACCTACATGAATTAAATTTAATTAACTAATTATTGCTTTAAAACAAAATATTTTAAATTGCACGTAATAAATTAATAAACATTGAAAACCCCCTTTTTTAAAAACGAACGTTTGAACGCGCTCGCTGGTGGAACAATTATATCAACTCCACTCTCTACCGAATATTCCTATATACTTAGGTACTAATAACTATTGCCTATTGTTGTACTCAAATGGATTGGAACCAAGAAAAATGTTTGTGAAATTCCACTATTAATACTTATAAAACCGGTCAGTGGCTGAGGTCGCATCTGGGTCTCACCCAGGCGTCGTAAGTTCAATTCCTCGGCTGGCTAAGTCCTCCATCTCGACACAAGCAACATCTTCAGCTTACTGTAATGGTAGTAGGAGATTTTCAAATATTGTCAGGTTATTTGTAACCAGGGTATGTTTTTTTAAAAAAAAAAGAATACCAAATTAACCAACGTCCTCTTCTTCTTTTCTTTTTGTTTTAATTGGTGTATGACAATAGAAGCAGCACTTTTAATTAACAAGTCTTCGTTATCAAACATGTTGCATGACAACTAAACAACTAAATTTAAGAGCTAAATACGCCACTGGGAGTACATTAGCGATTAAAATAATCACTGTTTAAACCAAACAAACAAAAACACTGAGTTTCAGCCGGAGCATTTGCTCGCAGTTCTGTATTTTCTCGATTAGTCTAAATACCACTAAACTTGTTTTGTGGATATACGAGTATTATTCTTTAGGCGTTTACATCAGGTGAGCAGGAACAGAATGCTCTCGCTCTCACACATTCCTTTTTTATTAATTTGTTCTAAGCCTGGTTTATTAAACCGACACGTAGATTTAATATTATTATTTTTAATTTTTTTATTAAAATTTAATGTAAATCAAATTTAATAATTAATAGTTCTGCAAGTATTTTAGTTTTTATTATTCTGACAGCTGTTTCGGCGTCCAAGGCCATTTTCAAATAGCGGTTAATCCAGATTGCAATGACATATTTATATGATTTTATTTACTCCCACCTAATTCTTATTTAGGCGGGTGTTTAAAATAATTATTTATTATCGGTAAAACCGATTTAGTTAGAAAATAAATAAATTTCTCTATTCTTTGAGACTTTTATATTTATAACGTGTTTTCACCGTATTTAAATGACGGTGTTTTCTTAATTGATTTATTTAAATGTATTATATTGGCTTAGTAGTATGAACATACTGAGAAGTGATGAATAAATAATTTTCCTTGCTTTATTAAGTAATGTTATTTTAGGATCATTTGTTAGTTTATTAATTTCCAATTGTTCAAGTAAATTTAATCAAAGACCCTTTCTTTCTATATGTTAGGGTTTGTTGTCAAGCGGGATGTGATTATTCACTAAGAAATGTTCTGCGAATTTTGAAAAAGTGCTTTTATTTTTATAGACTGAAGCGTATTAATTATAATAGACAATCGCCAATCGGGACAATATTCAGTAAATAGAAGGTTATATCTATAAAACTGGCCATGAGATAGTATACATCGCTTGCCTCCACACCTCGGTCTTCACTGTCAAGTGTGCAAGGAAATATCTAATAATACTTACAGCAACTATGCATTTTCTGAAGGTCACAATTTCTTGATGACAGCAAAAACTGAGGCAGTCGTTCTTCTGATTGTTCAAATATTAGATTATGTGAACAAAATACGTCAAGGAGAATTTCTATGCAAATAATGTTGCCTTCAAATATGAGATATGGCGAAATACGTCAAAATGACTACATCACCTACTAAACTGCTGCAACCAAAAGACAAATAAACGCAGATAACTAAAATAAATATGTGTAATATGTTCATCTATGTATTTTCATGACGTTATTTTACGTTTATTTTTCTTGTTTGAATGAATAAGATTTTTATATAACATAGTGGTTGTTTGCATATTTGCATAATACTTAGTTAAAGAATAAACATTACCTTGCAGAATGGCATGCCTACAAAAGTCGGGTCTGTGGACATTCCATTTATTTTTACTAAGTACATATAATATATTTGACTTTCACCCTTCAAAGATTTTCTTGACTAACTGTTCAAAATGTGGAGAAAAGAAAGGTGAATTTATATTTTAACATTGTTAAACTAAAAGTATTTTTTAACTATCAGAAATACCCGGCGTTGCCGGGGGATATGAAAGGTTTGGAGTAAAGTTTTGAGGTTGTGATGTATTAACCCTACTCCTACCCCTGCCCCTACCACTACCACTACCCCTAACTCTACTACCCCCACACCTATCCAGTAATTCTTCTCATATTTTGAACATCAAAATGTTCAAAATTTTATCAAGAACTACCAATATTCTGCTTTAGGTGATGGAAAATGGAGATAGGGATGGTTTTTCGAAATCTCATGTAGACAATAACCTTCCTCTTGTTTTGAAGGCCAAGTGTGCAAAATTTCATCAGGCTCGGAATAAAACAAAATAAACAAACACCGGCCGCGCGGAACTTTCTTCTTTATATAATAAAAGAAGATAATTTTGTTTAATTTCGTTTTATCTTCCTTTGACAAACTACTTACATAATAGCTAATACATATACAAAACAAACAAACACCGCTCGGGATACATTTCTTTATTTAACTCTCGAAGTTACTGCACTTTACCCACGGATGCCATGTATAATATATGTAGATTATTTGAAAATTGATATAGAGTTGAGACTACAGTTAAATTCAATGTTGAGAGGGGAAGACAAGGTACGATTGAAATTAGGTTTAGAGAAGGAATTATCAGTAGCAAGCACGCACAAAACTCGGCTCCTTCTCATAATCCAGACAAAATAATTGTCAATATTCAATGTGTTATTGTACTCATCAATGCCAACAGGTTATTACTAGAGTCAGTATATACATTAGCAATTTACATAATTTATTATGCAATTCACATTTAAAATATACAGAAAACAAGTACAACCATAGGTATCTACTATTCACTTGCACGTCCGCATAAAAAAAGCAATGAAAAGAACTAATTTTTCAGTCGCTCTCATTATTTTCCAATTAGAAATAACGGTTTTGCAAAAAAAAATTGATGAATTTTTGGATGATTATTGTGTCAGACGTATGGCATACAGGCGAACTATAGGCGGCAGCTGATCCCGATCTGCAAAGAGGGCTGGAGGGGAAGCGGACACAACCTATCGTTCCGTTGTGAAGGGGGAACGATACCGACAAATTGACGACTTTTGAATTCGCACAAAACTCCTTTTTGTGCAAAACTTCCAAATTTGTACGAAAACCTTTTGCACAAATTTGCTCTTGTCCGTGGTTGATGCAAGGTTCTGGGTCCAGTGGGTGGTGGTAGGCCGGGAGGAGTCCAGGGTCAGCGGTGGTCAGAATGAAGAAGAAGGCAAGTCGGTAGAAGCAGAGCGGGCAGTCGAGGTAGAGAAGTGTTTGTCGGGGCGAGAGTGGCTGGCTGTCTGACAAATACCCATTTTTGCGCTCTATTTGTACCCCCAGCCAGGTGCTATCCCGAGCGCTCTGATTGGGTTTTCGCGACGCTACCGGCACGGAAAGTTTATCCGACAACACCCGTCTCTCTGCATTGCTTCGCTCTTTCGTTTTATTCTTAAAAAAAGCAGTGATGCAACACTCCTCGCCACATGCAAAATATATTTTATTATTTGCACAAAAATGACAGGGTAACGTGTCGTTTGGCTAGCGGAGCCGGGCCAAGAGGCCCAGACATCCAACACAATTATAATCTAATGAAGATGATTAACACAAGCAATATTACAATATTTTTTATCTAAGCTGTACTATTTTTATTGAAATCCTTAAAAAACTTTCAAGTATTCTGATTCTAAGAATATTCATGGCAGAAGATTCAAAGTTTACAAGTGGATTATTAATGGAACATTACCAGCGGAAAGTTCACCGCACACAATAGATAAAATAGAATGTCTGGTGCTAAGAACTGTTTGCATTAAGGTAATGAGTATAATAAAACCAGTTTAAAACTTCATTCCACTTGTTTATTATATCAGACTAGACCGGCTTGGAACAAAACTTCAGCCTGGTGCATTTTCTCATGGTATTCATAAGTCCATAACATATGATAATATAATTTCATCATACTAGAGAACTGTTATCTTTTCTTTTAAATGAAAGAATTTTTTTGTTTTAAACCACTTTATTACCGGTCGATAATGCATAAATATAAATAAAATAGTTTTTTTGTTTTAAACCACTTTATTACCGGTCGATAATGCATAAATATAAATAAAATAGTTTTTTTGTTTTAAACCACTTTATTACCGGTCGATAATGCATAAATATAAATAAAATAGTTTAAAACAAAAAAAATTCTTTCGTTTAAATTATAATGTCAAGTCACAAAGCGATTGCTTTCTTCGATAAATGTTATATTTTCATTGATTCTCTTTAATTCTTGGCTATTATTTCTAAGTATTAAATGATTTCAAATAAATAAAAAAAACACTTCCTAATAATGGCAAACAATTTTCTCGCTGGTGAATTGTGGATGGCGAATTTACCGGATACGAAGTATTTTTTTTTATTGATGTCTCTTATTAAATATTAAATAAAAAGGTTATTCTAATAAAATATGCAATTGTGTGATTAAAACTTACTACATCTACAGATAAACGATTCATACAAAAAATACCACTACTCAATTCCAGGAAGTGTTTTTTTGCTGTTTGCTTATCATTTCAATACAGTGGGTACAAAGATTTCTGGCTAGAATGACTCTGGGCAATGTAAACGATTAGTCAAATTGCTAGATAAGTATGTGATAACTTGCATGACATGCTACAACCACACCAGGGACTCTAAACCAGGGGCCCACAGACTTTTTAAGAGAATACGAAGACTTATTTTATTGGAGGGTCGCACGGACCATCGGGGGGGGGAGGGGGGCGTTACATCAATGTTTATCATTTGTGTACATTATTGTTCAACATAGTTATTACATACACATTATAGTTGTTACAATATGTATTTTAACATACTTTTATTAGGAAAACATTCAATTTGATTTGTGACATGGTGAGTTATCATTATTTTCGCTCTATCCACATGTATATGGTGACAATTTAGTAGTGGAGAAATGTAAAATTGATAAGAGATTTTCGCCCTTTAAACGGTTTCGTGTTTTAAATTTCTTTATGTTCATAACTAGGTGATGTGTACCCGATCTTGCTCGGGATTTTTTTTTTTTTTTGGAATAAAGTTATGAAGTTGTGAATTTTTGCTTGTCGTTTGGTTCCATAATTGATTTGACAGCGAAAGTAATGCCTTGTGACGACTATTACTATCTCTAAACAAAGAAACATTAATTTGAAAATTTTATTCCATTTCAAACATGTTTTCAAAATATATCTAAATAATAAAGTTCTTAAGTAAGTACCTACTTGTGTTTTCCATTTTGAAAATATTCTACCCAAGCAAACCTTCTTCTTTTGAAAACGTAATCTGTGGCTAAAGAGTGGATTATCTATAAGCTAACCTCAATACAACATGGCGGGTTCAATGTTTTTCATATTAATTTTAAAACGTTATAGCAATAGTTTCACATATTGGATTTTATTTAAACTACCTTCCCGGCACTAATAAGAACAAACTGTGCTATTATCAGGGAAACCGGTGGAGTAATTTTTGAGAAAATTGAGGATACAGATAAAAATTCATTCTCATATATAAAGATTGAAAATGTTTACTCGCACATATAGATTTACCTGAACAAACTTGGATATTTAATTTACATTATCCACCAAGAATTGACATTTTTTAAAAATATAACGAAGAGTGTCATCATTTTGTAGATCAATTACCTCCAGCTGAGCTTCTACTTGGACATTTTCAACCACAATTCAAAAGGGGTTATTATTAGTTGTTTTTGTATTTAATTCGTAGAACTCCATTTAATATATTTTTTTTTGAAATTCAAACTGCAGTTTGAAAATGGCCTTGAATGCCGAAACAGCTGTCACAATAATAAATACTAAAATACTTACAGAACTTAACAATAAGAATTATTAAATTTATATAAATTTAATTTTAAAAAGAGGGTTATTAAATAAGTATAATGCGGGCTTGACATTTTAAAATAAGCAAGCCTTATTGAAAGTGGATATTAATGTGAAAATTTTGAACAAATAAATCGGTTTTACGTTATTGACTATGTAAAATGTGGTCACGGGCCACTTAATAAAATTAATGTAAAATTGATAAATTATAAAATTGCTACATTCATGAAAATTTGGTTGCACATTCATATTGGCAGTAGAAATGAAACTCCGCAGATTCTGCCCAAATTATCTCACCAAATATTAATTCTATCAACTTGGGAGTTATGTCATTAGATTCAGCACATATGAAACCATAGTAAAGTATACTTCACTTGACCTAGCTGTGAAACATGATTTTTTGAAAAAATCCCCCCGTTCAACCACTTTAATTTGGGCGGACTCTGCAGATCTTCAGTTCTACTGCCAAGATGAATGTATGGCCAAATTTTCATGATTGTAGCAATTTTGTCATTTATAAAACCCTATTTTACCTGTACTACTTCACAAATTCAATACATCGCCGAATACCGCAAAAATCACAAACACTGACCGGTCTTAAAAACATGACGCACAAGTCAATTAAACTTAAGAATATTAAATCACTCGACTATCTGTAGGTAAATTATCACCAATTAATTAATTATTATTATTATAAATCATTATTCGATCACATGCTCTCTCTTAGCTCAGGGGATTAGAGAACCCTTCAAAATCCTGATCTATCACCTTTTTTTCACTTTCCTCAAATTAAAAAGACGTTGTCTGTTTCCACTGATGCTTCACTTCCATTCATCTCCTTTTCTTATACTATCCCTTCCTCACTTCAAGACATATGCACGTATACTTATCTAAAACACTCCAATAGCACCATGCAAAGAAAAAAAACCCTACCTACAATTTTTTTTTAACAATGTTGAAAAGCCCTGCTGTACACATACCTACATATCGCTTACATCATCACACCCATATCAATAGTTGATTACATCTCCCAACTCACCCAGACCAGTTTAACTGTCAAGTAACTAGACAATAATGTACTCACTATCAGTTGCACAGACCACAGACTGTTCTGTGGCTTTCTAATGCAGTTTGGTGATCAGTTTAAGTGTTTTTGTGAAGTAATAATAAACATTCAAAACAATGACTTCCATTTGGGGAGATTTTGGCCAAAGACTAGGGGAAGACCAAAAGGCAGCCATTATTGAGATTATAAAGACAGAAGAAATCACTGAATCAAAAATTATCATTCAAGATGACAAAGAGAAAGGGAATAACTATTTGGGGGAAATGGCTGAACTCAGTATTACCGGTAAAAATAAACTTGGAGAGCAAATATCTAAACACCTGTTTATAAAATCAGCGCCAACTGACAATGAGGTAAGGAAGACAATTCCTATCAGGCAATTATATAATCGTGAAGTGCACGCATACAATCTCATGTTGCCAGCCTTGATGAAAGTACAGAAAGCACACAGCCTCCCAGAGAATCAGAGATTCCATTTCGTCAAATGCTACAAGACCAGCTCAACGGAGAGGAATGAATTCATCATAATGGACAACATGATCCCTAAAGGGTTCAAAATGTTCAACAGAAAGGAAGCTCTGGACATAGACCACATGAGGCTAGTCATGCAGCACATCGCTTACTTCCACAGCTTGTCCTTCGCCCTCAAAACGCATAGTCCTCAACTATACGAAGAATTATCTACTGATATTGAAAGGGACCAGACGTATTCGGAAAATGTAAAAATTTACATAAATACAACAATAGAACAGTCCATCCATTACGTTGACGATCCGCTTCTCCGAGAGAAGGTGGAGAATTTTGCAACAAATGTTTATGACAAAATTTATAACTCCTCACATCACAAAACATGTGATCCATACAACGTGATATGCCACGGAGACTTTTGGTCCAATAATGTTATCTTCAAATATGAAGTGAGTGGGAACCTTTTCGTGACGTTTTTGAGTTTATAATCCAAGTTGTTTTGTGAATAAATCTGTCACTTTGAACATATTTTTTTGCAGGACGGTCTCCCATCAGAGCTGCTCTTTGTGGACTGGCAGATGGTGAAGCACTGCTCCCCGCTAGTGGACCTGAGCCACCTGATGTTCTGCGCCACCGAGCAGAGTCTGAGGAAGGAGCACTACCAGGAGCTGCTGGACCTGTACTACAGCTCCCTCTCTCTCTCGCTGCAGCGACTCAACTGCGACATCGCCCTCCTCTATCCCCGACACGTCTTTGACCAACAAATCAAAGACATCTCACAATACGGATTCTTTTTAACAATTATATCATTAAGCTATTTAATGAGAGAAGGAGATGATGTAATCGATATCGAATCGTTGGCTAAACTCGACCCAAAGGATTATAACTTCAGTTTTAAAAATCAGAAATCAATTAATGATTTTAAACATCGTATAAATGGTGTAATAGGTGATTTTATAACATATGACCTTTTCTAGGAATTTCAATTCAAAATTAAATAATTATGTCATTTAACTTTCAGTGCACCGTATTACCCATCGGAAACACAAATTGTGAACAAACTACAACTTTTTACATTCTTTAACTAACTAACCATCACACCGTTTCTCCGCAGGGGTAGGCAGAGAGGACGGACCGCCAAACAACTCGATCTTGGCATACACTTCTTGTTTCATTCATATTCATACAACGCCTCATACATTCTCTTCTGTTATTCCGACTTCTGACATGGCCCGACTCGAGTATTTGATTCACTTGATCGTGCCATGTCTTCCTCGGGCGTCCCCGGCTTCTTCCATTCACATTTGCGTCATATATTCTCCTTACACTCCTCTCTTCGTCCATTCGCTCTACATGCCCAAACCATCTAAGTGTCCCTTTCTTAATCTTGCTCACTACGCTTACATCAGCCTTGCATTCTTTACGAATCTCAACATTTTTCTCTCGATCATACATGGTTTTACCACACATTCATCTCAGAGATCTCATTTCTACAGCATTCAGTCTACTTTCATCCTTCCTCTGCCAGTTCCATGCCTCACTGCCATACATCAAGGTTGTTATCAGCACTCCATTGTGGACTGCTAGCTTCGCTTCCTTGGACAACTTTTTGTTTTGCGCCAACCGCGTTCAGTCCTCCGTTAATGGAGTTTCCTGCATTCACCCTTCTTTCAATATCCCTATCAGTCTTTCCATCTCTCGTAAACATACTTCCCAAATACACAAACTCATTGTCCTGCTCCAAGTATTCATCATTCACAACTATATTGCACACTGTTTTCGTACTCTCTCTTTCAAACACCATGACTTTGGACTTATTTACATTCATCATTAGCTCATTCTGCATACATACTTCGTTCATCCTAGATACGAGGGACTGTAGATCTTCCATACTGTTAGCAATCAGCACCGCATCATCAGCATACAACAGGCAACATACTTGCAGACTACTCATTTTCGCGCCCAGGCCCACCTCTTTCAATACTTGCATACAATTATCCATGTATAGATTGAATATATATTTAAATATTTGTTATTAATGTTAATATTGACTTTGTGGATATTGTATTATTTATTTTCTCTGTTCCTTTATATTCCTGTGTATTTTTAGCTTATGTGCGGTTTTTTCTCATTTCAAGTGTAACTTTTGTGCATGTTTTCCATTTTTATTTTTTTATGTGATTTAAAAATGATGTACTTGTATGCAAAAGCCCTCTTGGAATTTAAATAATAAAGTAGAAATAAAATAAAGAATTATTAATTAATAAATCAGTT
The DNA here is from genome assembly GCA_022606495.2 of Halesus radiatus. Classification (NCBI taxonomy): domain Eukaryota; kingdom Metazoa; phylum Arthropoda; class Insecta; order Trichoptera; family Limnephilidae; genus Halesus; species Halesus radiatus. The sequence continues at coordinate 19,566 of JAHDVE020011439.1, read as the reverse complement.
GAAAAAACATTACAGGTGTTTTTTTTTTAGTTAACGAAAATAAATTTAAGAGTGTTATTATTAAGTTCTGTAAGTATTTAAGTTTTCATTATTGTGACAGCTGTTTCGACGTTCAAAGCCATTTCCAAACTGTGATTGATTGTGACAACTTACTTATATGATTTTATATATCCTTACCCAATTTTAATTTTCATGTTGAAATGATTTATTAATGTTTTCGGTAAACACCCATTTACTCAGAAATAATTGTGATAATTAAAATTATCTATTCTGCGAACAAACGCTTTTAGTGTTGGTAGGTTTTTCTTAATTGTTTTATAATGAAGTGAATGCTATTAAAACAGTGCATTTATATGAGTATTTACTGTGTTTGCATCAACTCTGGCTGTGATATTTATAGAAACACTTCTTTTCCATGTGAATATTCACAATCACTACTTTTGTATAAAGCCATTGATGGTACTATGCATTTATTGTAGAGCAGTGATACACAACCTTTTTAGCTGGAGCGCCAATTTATCCATTTTCAAATTATTTGCAGGCCGCAGTACATACAGCTTGACATGGTTCATTTTGCAGCCGATGTTGTTACTAACCTACTAAAACGGTAACTTTTTGATACATTTACCATAAAACGCACAAATAAGGCACCGGAGACGACACTTTCTATTTCCAGGTCAATAACCAATAAATGCTGTCAGATTTTGTCATTCTGTAATATTAAATAACATGCTGAAAATATGCTTATCATTTTGGGTGGCTAATCTAAAATAGACAGACATTAGTTTGCAGCAATACCATTCGTATTTTGTAAAACAGAACGGAAAACGTTAAATATTTGTTCATAGCAAATCCGGAACTCCGAACGATTGCTATTAAATAATAAATAATAACAAAATCTCTTCTGTTACATATATCTTTCAGAAATAACACTTGGTAGCTTACTCTTATAAAAAGAAACCCATTTTGCTAGGTTAATACGTTGATTTTTATCGTTCTAAAAGTAATACGCAAACAAAATTTAATCTATTTTAATGAATGGGTATTTATAAAACAAAATCCATTAAAATGTATCAAATATACCTACATAGATTCCAACAGGAAGAACTCACAAATTTTTTCCTGGCCGTGGCCACAAAATTCTATAAAAAGCTTGTTATTTTGAACGGCTGATTCAAAATAAAAGACTAGACTAGTTGAAGACAGTTTGCCTTTAAGGGTCCAGTATAAGACCGCGTATTCACCGCCGTTAGGAATTTTAGGCCTCAAACTTAAAACCACGGACCACCGCGATCCGGCAGCAGGATTGGGGAAATGTGGATAATGTAGACCACGGCGGATTAAAAAAAATGTTCAGCGTATTGATGCAATACGAAACAAAAAACATTTGCTGTATATTTTTTTCGTTTATTCGCTGTATAAAAATAAATAAATAGAAGCTTGACAGACTTAACTTAGCATCTGTTGGTAATAGGATAGGGTAACTGATGAGAATATGTTTTTTTAAATTTATATATAGTATATTAATTATTGTCAGTAGCCATACAAAGGGCCTCCCTTTTACAAAAGATTTGTTTTGTTACTATTTACATATTTATTTCTTCACAGCATAATCTTTTTTTTTAGCTTCGGAAATATTATAGAAATGGGTAACGTGGACCAACTGCTCAGAAATACTTATAAGCACAGTTTTTTGACACAGGGAATTATTTTCACGGATTTTGAATCAAGGAATCCGTTTTTCGATTGTCCACTAGGGGATTCAAGGTGGTTGAAATGAATTGGATGCTTTTTTATATGGCTATTCTATTAGTGGCTTTGGTTTTTATTAATGGTTAAATAATTCTACTATTACATTTGAATTGGGAACCAAGATGGAGGATGTGAATTAGATCCCGTTTATTAATCGGGAATAAGAATTATTTGTCTTTTGATAATTTTTAGGATTTAGAAACGCCCTTCAATATTGTATACTAAACAGCAGTAAAAATATAACATAGGTAGATAACGATGATTTACAACCCACTCCAGACGCACACAATAAGCTTGAATACAATTCACCAAGTCAATGAAGGCAATAAGAAAAACTGATATTTTGCCGGTGAATAATACCTATAACAGGGGAGTATTTTCACAAAAGTCTCCTATCTTCCCCTTGCCCCTCCCCCAAGCAAAGTAGACCAAATATGCTATAATTTGAAATCAAATACGTTTCTAACGACTTAATAATGTCCGAGATACAGCGGTTCTAAATTATTAAAAAAATTTGTAAGTTGTTATTTTTCGCTATTTTTTAGTGTTTTTGTCAATTTTGACAGTGAAGGAGTAATTTTTCGGTAAAGGTTAATCTATTGTTTTTAAAGTATACTAAAGATGGTACAATTTGAAAACAAATTGGTCTCCAAGGACCTAATATCGTCCGAAATACAGGTGTTCTAAATAAAGTAAAACATTCTATGTTATTATGATAACATAGAATATTTTTCTTCATTTCAAATTGTAGAATCTTTAGCCTACTTTAAAAAATATTAATTAACCTTCACCGAAAAATTACCCCTTCACTGTCAAAATTGGTTAAACACAAAAAAAAATAGCGAGAAATAAAAAAAACAAACTTCGCTATTTATTATCATTCTTCGCATTTGATTTCAGTTCACTTCCAAACACTTTAATTCCGATTTTGAACCAAATCGGTAGAGAACACAAAATTAAAAATGACCATCGAAATTACTCAGGTTGACATTAAATTTGACTTCAGCACCCCCCTAACATGACTTACGCCGCTTTCTAACCAAATCGGTGTGAATATTTAGAAATTCAAGATAGCCGCTAAAACTATGGATTTTGATAGGCACAGATCGGCATACTTATATATGCAGTCAGGGGCGTCAAGATTGTAAATTATATGGGCACAAAAAATGTTAAGATTTTAAAAATAATTCGTTCATTCATTAGTTTTGCTGTTGACCGCCTGCAAAGATCTAATCTTGTAGATCTGTACCACGTCCGTCAGTTTTTTTCCAGTGCGCAGGTCTTTTATATTGTGCCGTATAATAAATTAATCACTTTTTGGACCATCTTAAAGAACGTTGCAAAGAAATGTGATTATAACAAAAAAAAATCGAAAATACGTAATTCCTACATTCCGGTGGCAGTTTAACACCTCTCTTCCCAGCTATTCGTCATAAAACAGACAGAAATATCGAATTTCAAATCGACGTCCGCTCGCTCTGAAGGACTTCTCACAACTGATTTACTCCGGCGAAATAAAATCGTTTTATCAACAATCGCGCGGGCCAGAAATTGTCATACGTTTTTTGTATGACGGAACTTGAATTTAAAAATTCCTGAACTTTGAGGGAATTACAGTGAAAATCTAGATTTACTGAATTATTTTTAATAAACGCTTTTGGTTCTTGATCTTATTTACTCTGAGATTGTGGAAGGATTTTGATTAAATATGTTTGTAATGGGTGCAGTTAACATAACGATGAAGGCACTGTCGAGCGTTTTACTTAAAATTACTGTAGGTATTTCATATATAATATAAAAGGTTACAGTTTAAGAATTTACGTCACTGAAAACCTTAGACACTTTCGTAACTTTCTGTTAAGAATTTGCAGATAAATTATGTGTTGTATTGCTTACGTTAGCATACTGCGAAGTGACGTTTAGCGCCTTATTTGAGTCTTCCCCCTTAAACCCCTTTGAAAAACAGAACAGAAACCATTAATATTTTTTACCGCAAACTTTTTGAATTTTTAGCCAAATGGCCCGTACGAAAAGGCTTGCGTGCCGCGGTTTGTGCACCACTCTGCAGAGTGACTCGATTACCATTCATAATGTAAATAGTAGGTATTGGAGGCTATATCAGCACTTAGTATTATTATACAGATTACGTTGATTGCGTACTACTAATAATTATATAGTAGTAGATAGCGGGTACTGCTATATCAGTACCCAACGTATCAACAACAAAGCAATGTATTGTGTAAACAAAGATGTTAAGCTTACAAAAATGTCAAAATCTCGATCCACGTACAAAAATTCTTAATTTAAAAAATAAAACAATAACTTTGTTTTACATCACTTTTATTTATACTTAAGCCGACCGGGTTTCGCTACTACCTTCAGTTTCTTCAGGGCTCGGCTAAAGTATAAATAAAAGTGATGTAAAACAAAATTATTGTTTTATTTTTTAAATTATAATGTCACATCACCAAGTTACCGCTTCATATGAAAATATAAAAATTCTTAAGATTAAGGTAGCTCCTTCACGGATCGGTACGAAATCAACATAAACCGGGTGCTGTAAAATCCGTGATACCGAGAGTGGTCCGTTAATATATATTTCTATTGGCACCCGTACCCGAGTCGGTGCGGCGTGGGAGCGGTGTCGAGTACTTTCATTGCTTGTATTCTTGCTGAACAAGGAAGATGTTGATTTCATGCCGACCTGTGAGGGAGCGGGCTAATGATGCGTACTGAAAACTTTGACATAATGCTCAATTTTTTTTACCTTACATAAAAATCAGATAAGTATATCCGAGACAGTATCTAGATTGCAAATATATTCAGGTAGAACTTTGCAATCATGCAAAAAGATAGCAGCCAATAATATGGGAATTAATTGAGGATAATATTGGTAAATCTTAAATTTGAAGTATGATATTGATAAAAATGACACAAAATAAACAATTCTCATTAGCTCAGTGGATAGTGTTGTCCCAGTAAGACAGAGGTTCTGGGTTCGATTCCCAGATGCGACTGGTAGGCATAGAGGTATATAAATAGAATCAACATTCCTAGCAAAATCAGTCTAAAAAGTTGTTCCCGCGGGTGAAATGTGAAGGGGGGAAGCATTTCTTACCGCCGGCACATGCCGACTTGAGATACTCCTTGAGTTTTTTTTAGCAATAAAAAGGCCAAATTATAGTATATTGACTATGGTAAAACCGATGAAAGGTAACACCATTGAATTTTTTTTCAGAACGACTTGTAGTCATGTAGGCATTTTGCAGTAATCTTTGGAGATCCATACCCGGAGAGCGCTTGTAATCGACTGAAGCCCGTGTTATCTCAATGTAGCCAATTGGCCCCATGATATGGCCCATATTTAGAATGCCGATGTTTACTCCATTTATATACCTCAATCCTGGTAGGTACCTTTTGGTAAATTTCCGCTTCACTGTTAATGCGCATAGGTTTTAAAAATAAAACTTCGTTTTAGATTACTAGAAATTAGAAAAAATATTGGCATATGCGAAAATGCAAAATAAGGGGGATAAATTAATTCAAAGCCCAGTAAAGTTAAAGTGTAAGAGTTTTTGTATGGAATTTTTAGGTTAGTTTTTCGTTTTTTTGTCTGTAAACCCAAACTAAGAACCTAATAACCTTTTTTATATGTAATTAATATACTGTTTATTATATTTAAAATAGGTTGTTAGGTTTGTAGATTGGGTTTAAATATAAAAAAAGTATTTGAAGCGGAATTGTGTAATTTTACTAAATATTACAATGAGGTTTATAAGCTTCAGTAAGATATTCCAATAAAATGAAAACAATTTCTCTTTGGGCTTATGTTATATTTGGGGATGCTGATACGAAATACAATTAATTGACCATTGACAACATAATCAGATTTTTAAACAATCAATAAACCGGCAACAAAAACAATATTGATCATTATGAGCATTATGAGCTGTTATGAGTCTTGTTTGAAAACTTATCAAATATATACAAACAATAGATAGGTATGAGAGGAATATTTTCTATTTGCCAGTGGTAAGAGATTTATTTTTATGGCATTCTTGCACATAATCACTGAACAATTGTTTTTTTAAATTAATTATTTTATATGGGAATTAAACTTACAAACTAAGAATGGATGCTAATAACATGAAACTCGTTGACTAATAATTTGCTTTGTGAACATATTGGGCTAATTACTCAAAGATAGGTAATGCAAGACACAATCACAACACACTTTTAGCCGTTTATTTGTTATGAAAATTCCTCATATTCTCTTTACCTTCTGTTTATAATCCTAAAATCATACTTATTACTCAATTTCTAATCAATCTCCAACCCCTATCCCCCAAAAAAACTTCAGTATTCCCACTGAAAATACCAAAATACATTTGTGAAAACAATGACAATACAAACAATATACACGTTGTAGAGCTCACAAAGTGGCAAGCAAAATATATCGATACGGTAATTGCCGTACTTTGATTTTTTACTTTTTTAGTAATTAAACTGTCACATGCTGTCACGCGTCGCGTGAGGTTGTCTTGTACAAATAAGTCCCAAAATACCCTCCTGTGTGATGAAAAAGTGTTTCCATTACACGGCAAAAACCAGTAAAATTTCATTCGTAAATAAACGCAAATTACTTAATATTATACATAATACAATAATTATAATCGAGAAACAATTGAAATGTTACTGGTGTTTGCCGCGTAATGGAAAAACTTTTTCATCACATAGAAGGGCATTTTGGCACTTATTTATGCAATTTGGTAGATATCAGACGACCTCACGCGACGCGTGACAGTTTAATAGTTTCAATACTGTTTTAATTTTAATACTAAGGCTGCTCTCTGACGGTCCGGTGAGGAATGAACATTTCACTCGCTACTGGAGACACTGCGCAGAAAAGTCCCACAATGGACTGCGTTGCAAACCGTTACCTTACTTTAGCAAACTTGACTTTTCTGTGCAGTGTCTGCAGTAACGAGTGAAATGTTCATTCCTCACCGGACCGTCACAGAGCAGCCTAAATCAAATTACGGTAATTACCGTATCGCTATATTTTGCTTGCCACTTTGTGAGCTCTGCAGCGTGTCTATTGTTTGTAATTTGTAATGTCAAACTGACAGTTTCATTTCTTCCTCCACCGAGATGTCATTGTGAAAAAATCCTTTCCACCTTTGCGTTCGTTGTGTGGTATAATACAAAAAAAGTGATGACAAATCTTCAGTAATTCGGAAAATCGACTGCTATCCATTTGCATGCATTGAAGAAAATTTATTTTGAGAGAATTATAATATTTTATTGTGTGGCATCCGGTCTCTAATGGAGTCCAGGCGGAATACGATCTAAGCTAAACCCTACCCGATTATAGATATCTGAGAAGTTTTCAATAAGACTCGTCCTTTATTAATAATGATAAATTTATTCACATAAAAGCACATGGTCTGCCGATGAACAAAAAACCACAACTCACTCGTAATGTCTAAGAAAAGAACGATAATACATACCTAATTATTAGAACATTATCAAAATTACATCACAGCAAGACAGATCAGATTTGAATTAAAAAAACAATGCTAGAGGTGACTTGTGAAAAGAATTATGTACTTACCTAAACTGGAATGCTGACTAAACATATTTCAATTTTTTAAAGTTTAATATGATCTGCAAATAATGTGATTTGGGACAGTCATAATTCATGGCAAGAATAAACATCGCAATTAACTCTGGGTTAGGTAGGTACTAGGACATGACCATAAATGAACCATAGCAGAGATGAAAAACATAAGGAAATAATATATTTTTGTGAATTTTTTTCATTGCCATACAATGCACAACAGTTTTACAGACTCTTCATTTGCTTACATTGAAACAACTTGACTGAGAAAAGAAAATTATCTTTAGCAAACTTAGCCATAATAATAATAATACTTGGACGATTTATATAGCGCCGTTTTTGTGAAAAATCACCTCAAGGGCGCTGTATTCTGAAAACAAGAAAATACCTCAGCACCACCAATAAAAGTGTACAGCTTGACAAACTTACCTTTGCAGTCCATGGGTTTTTTTAATGATCGTTAGTTTTTCATCTCTGGCCACATGCAAAGTTAAATGTGACATGCTGTACTACAAATACTCACACACAAGGCAAATGGGAACATGGACTCATTAAAACAGTTGTGACCAATGAATAAATGAAATACATTGAAGAAAATAATATTAACATAACCTAAATGAAACTGGAAAAAAACAATGATTAAGTATTACAATGAGGTTTTTAAATCTCAATAAAAATAATGAATAATTAAAAATTAAATAAAATACAATTCTCTATTCTAAGGTTTTGGCAATGTGGCAGTTCACAAAGATTTAAGCAATGTCCTTACTAGTGTTCATATTCAAGAGTGAATAAAAAGCACAACAGTAGCCTCACTATCTGCGAAGTTGTAGAAAACTGCCAGCTTCGTATTGAATCTGCTAAACTAGCTAGATGGCAAAAGGCTGATGAAGAAGCAACTTAATTACATAATATGTATTATAAATGACATGTAGATGTTTGTTGACAACCCCTGCTACAATTACATACTTTAACATTGAATATTATCTCATCTGTCCCCCACTTGTTTATCTCTACCAAACTTCAGTCAGTCCTACTTCATGCTCTTGTTCTTGTACATGACAGTCACAGTGCTCTGTTACGGAGATTTAATTTTTGAGAGTAAATTAATTCAAAATATCTTTTACAATGGCTTCACTCAATGCCATTTTCAACAATACAAAGCTCGGCGAGAAACAAAGGGAAGCCCTCAAAGAAGTAATCGACGAAGAAGGAATTACTGAACCAGAAATTATCATCGAAAAAGATAATGAAAAAGGAAACAATTACATGGGAGAAATGGTTCAACTTCAAATAACTGGTAAAAATAAACTCGGAGAACCGATTGTTAAAAATCTGTTTGTAAAATCGGCACCAACTTTTAAACAGATGAGAGAATTAGTGCCACTCATAGAGTTTTATGGTCGTGAAGTGCACACTTACAATTCTGTGCTACCAGCGCTGAGGGAGATACAGAAGGCTCACAGCCTCCCCGAGGACCAGCGAGTGCATTTCGTCAAATGCTACAAGACCAGCTCAGCTGAGTGCAGTGAATTTATCATAATGGATGACATGATCCCTAAAGGCTTCAAAATGTTCAGCAGAAAAGAGGCTCTGGACATAGACCACATGAGGCTAGTCATGCGACACATCGCTTACTTCCACAGCTTGTCCTTCGCCCTCAAGACGCACAATCCTCAATTCTACGAGGAATTATGTACAAACATTGAAAGCGACCATGTATATTCCGAAAATGTGAAATTTTTCTACACTCTAGTAACAAATCAAGCCATTAGTTACATTGAAGATCCACTTCACAAAACAGCGGTGGAGAATTTTGTGAAGAATGTTTATGACAAAATTTATAATGTTACAGATCCTAAATTATGCGATCCATACAATGTGATATGCCACGGAGACTTTTGGTCCAATAATGTTATCTTCAAATATGAGGTGAGGAAAACTTCAGTTGTTTAACTTTTTCATTATTTTCAACCGAGAAATCAGTGTGTCAGCTAAGTGAAATTTCGTAATTAATGGCTTGTTTTTTGTAAATGGTAGCGTCTTACCAGATAGAATGTTTATGTATTTATAAAAATTGTATGTATATACAAGTATTTTCTCCAGAATAGCTTCATATATTTAGAGAAATTATTTTTTCTGTCTCATGTTTTTGAAGTTTTACTTATATTTTCCATAAAGTTAGATAAGTGTCCTTCACAATAAAAATAAAATACGAGGTCTTCCTATAAATAATTACAGTAATATGACTTTGAAAACAGGAAATATTTTTCTCAGTGACAGGATATTATTTATTTTTTAAGTTGGAGCGCGTGTGACAAAGGAGAATATTTTAAACGTAGTATTAGTCATTTTCCAATTGAATAAAATTTGTTTGAGTATTGTATGAACAAATCTAAGGCTCAAAATCCCATGAGAATATGACCATTCCGAATCGGCTCCATAGTGGGCGTTGGCATTCTACGGAACAACGTGGATGTGCCATATGACGCATTGGCGTTCCACGGGTTAAATGAATAGTAAAATATATAGCGCCTTTGAGGTGATTTTCTCACGAAAACGGCGCTATAAAAATAATCCATTTATTATTATTATTTTAATAAATTGTAAAAACCATTACAATGCATAAGCATGTTGTTTTGCACTTAGCAAAATCAGTGAAATATGTACCTAAACAAATATGATTTTTAAAAGTTTAACCGTCTCCATAGTGTTACGCTCCATGACTTTGAGTTCGGAGGTTGATGTGGAATCATATTGCATTGAAATGAAAAATTCAAGTCTGGGTATTTTTGAAAGATGGTAGCTTTATAATTTTTGAAAGGGGCTTTGAGATATAAATAAAGTAAAAAAATAAAAAGCACACTTATCATATTTTCATTACAATATGGATAACATTTTGTAATATTATTAAGTTCTGCAAATATTTTAGTTTTTTTTTATTATTGTGACAGCTGTTTCGGCATTCAAAGCCATTTCAAATTGTGGATTTACAATTTAGGTGATGCTCAGTTTACAATATGATTCAGAATCGAAAAATATGTTCATATATGTAACTTGTTATCAGTGATGTGCACAGAGTTTTGATCAGGGTAGGCAGTAGAAAAAACAGCAATTAATTCATATTAAAAGAATGGCCAAGCTTCTGGCTTTAGCTGGTGTTGGTGGGGATTACCTGCCACATCAAATATCCAAATAACCACTTCATTTATGCATATTACAGGATATACAAAATTTCCTTTTTATTCGACCGATTGCATGAAAGAAAGCCAGCATAATTTGATAATTATTTCATTAGTAAAGTTTTACTACTTAATAGAGATACCAACAGATGACACTGATTGCTACATTTGTGATTTATACCGAAAGACATGGCCTTTTTCAACACTAACACAAACGAGTCTTCCCTTAAATTCGCATTTGTGTACATTTTTTTACAATCAACATTTAAATATGACATGTGTCATTTTGCATACTTGTTCCTGCTTTTGACATGATATAGTAGGGTGATCAGTAAGGTGCGCATGGTGCTGCAATGTGTAAATTGGTTTCTTGCAATAATAATATTTTAATGTGAGTATGGTGGGGTAGGCAGTGCATAATAATAATTGGATGATTTGTATAGTCCAATTTTTGTGAAAAATCACCACAAGGGCGCTGTACAAATATTACTTCCTATTCTCTATCTAATTATGTATATATTGAATGAACGTCTCTGCTTGATATGACCTTCACTATCACTTTTCGATTTTTTTCACTTATGTACATATTACTATTATACTACGCATAAACCACATGTCACTGGTACGAAGAGTATACTCGTTCTTGTTATTTACGTGATTAATTAAGTTTGATAATTATATATATCAAAAGTTACCTGTCATCAAGAAAAAAAAATAATTATATTTCGAAGCAATTTGAGGCTTCCAGTCTTCGTATGTGGAATAAAATGGGCCATTTTTTTAAATCCAGTTTTTAAGGGACCGAACAAACCAAACTTCTTAAGCATGAAAACTTCACGTGAGAACTTTTTAAGCGAGTTTCACTGTATTCTGTAACTCTCTTTTGATTTTGATTTTTAGCTCTAATTTTAAATTTTCTTTTGCAATTTTTGCTATTCACACTGTACCATACTATTTTTTTTAATCTTTTATTGTTTTCTAATTTAAAAACACGATTATGTAAAAGCCCTATGGGCGTAAATAAATATTACTAGCCGGGCTCTTGTTATCTTTAGTCCTGCAATATTCCCTCATTGAGAATGCATTACGCTCGCACTAAAGCCTTGATATTGCCTTACAGGACGGTCTACCATCAGAGCTGCGCTTTGTGGACTGGCAGATGGTGAAGCACTGCTCCCCGGTAGTGGACCTGAGCCACCTGATGTTCTGCGCCACGGAGCAAAGCCTGAGGAAGGAGCACTACCAGGAGCTTCTGGACCTGTACTACAGCTCCCTCTCTCTCTCACTGCAACGTCTCAACTGCGACATCGCCCTCCTCTATCCCCGACACGTCTTCGACCAACAAATCAAAGACATTTCACAATACGGCTTCGTCTTAACGGTAATATCTCTTACCTTCTTAATGAGGGAAGGAGACGATGTCATAGATGTTCAAGAAGAATCAACTAAGGATCGATCACTGATCAATATGGGTTTCAAAAACCAGAAGTCAGTCATTGATTTTCAACACCGTTTCAGCGGGGTGATTGAAGATTTCATAGCTTATGGACTTTTTGAAAACTAAATGTAGCCCGTGAAACATCAGTGTAATAATTAAATAGAGTATATTTTAATATTGTATTACAATATCGGGTAGAGGGAAATATATCTTGTGCATGTGCTGACACTTTTTCATGCTAAGAATCATTATATTATTATACCAGTATTAGCAACCCTTTCTCAGCCAATGTTAATTTTAATCATGTGAGATTATTTAAAACAAAAATAAGTACTGTATCTATTGGGCTATGGTTTAAATCACTGACGTCAGAATGAATAGATCTGCCATATAGCCAAATTTGCCTACCATTTTGACAGCTAAAGGCAAAGCACACTTTGGCACCACACGGGGTTTATGCATTTCTCGAATACACATCATCATTAATGTAACGACTGGCGGCGAGTGATATTCAAAGATTTTGAGATACAAAACAATTATAGTTTCCTGTGCAATCAAGCGTTGTAAAAACACAAGTGGTAAAGAGAATAATCAAAACTATCACATTACATTCCACAGATAAGTATTATTTTACTGTTTTTCAAGCCTATTCAATATATAATGCATTAACAATTTTTAGTGACATTAATTCACTGCTGTTCACGTTTATTTCACGTGATTTTGACTGCGGTAAGCAAATCATAAAACGTTTGTAAAAGGGTCAAACTAAATACTCTAACAAAATATTCGGTTTTTGTAAACCTTTTTATCAATTTGCTATTTTGGATGACTTTAGAATTTGTAGGAGATTTGCAATGAATTCCACACAATAGTAAAAAGTACGAGTTGATCATTAGCAGATTTGTTTTTCGAAAAGTAAATACTAATACAGTGCAATACAAATTGCCTGCAGACTGACGAGATGCATTTATTCACAAATCAAATGAAAGTGGCACGCCTAATAAGCTCACCCCCTAATTTTGGTTTCTTCCTCTTGTGTGTTAGGGCATCTCTATGTATTATTTGCTCTGTGGTTTTAATGCTTAATAAAAAGAAAGGAAAGGAGAGAATAATATAATACCAGTAGGTAATGTGTAAAGACCAGAAATGCATAGTTATTAGACAAACTACAAAAAAGTAGTTTATCGGGACTTTTTGAATTGTATTTTTTTCTCTTGTAAAATTAAATAAATAAATATTCATGCTCAAAGTTTGGCATAACCCGCCTCACTAGGCACCTGGCTAGCCTGTGTTGGGCAGTAGGCTAGCCTGTGTTGGGCACTAGGCTAGCCTGTGTTGGGCACTAGGCTAGCCTGTGTTGGGCACTAGGCTAGTCTGTGTTGGGCACTAGCCTAGCCTGTGTTAGGCACTAGGCTAGCCTGTGTTGGGCACTAGGCTAGCCTGTGTTCGGCACTAGGCTAGCCTGTGTTGGGCACTAGGCTAGCCTGTGTTGAGCCACTCATTTTGTATTTTATTTTATAATACCTACGAATATACACTTATATTAAGAGATATGCTCCGTAAATGGTTAAATCAATAACTTCATTTAGGTGAGTGCACTGGTAAATGCCATATCATTACTTTTAATCCAATTTTTTACATTGTGTTTAAATTTTTTATGTGAATCAGATTTTTTGATGCTAACTGGAAGAATGTTGAAAATTCTTATCGCAAAGTACCTAAAATTACGTTGCCTAAAAGTAAAAGTTACAGGAATAAATCTTTGTTAGTATTTCTAGTAATGTGAATGTTTAGTCTTTTTTCATAGTATTTACGTTTGTTTGTATAAGATGAGTGAGAATTGTTTTTTGCATAAATCTGCCAAACGTCAAATACTCTCATTATATTAACCTTTCCGGAAGTATGGACGGAAATGAACATCCACACGCGCTTTCGCCAAAGGAGTATGAACGTCCATTCGTGTTCAGCATCGCATACTGAAATTTGCCGCTTCTTTGCTGTAAATATTCATTGTATCGCCATCAATAAACCTATTCCTGTAACTTTTCATCGTTTTTAATCATACAACTTCATTATCGACCGTGATATTGACTGTTCTTTATTTTGAATGACGTCACGCCTATAATGCAGAAATGTTAAACTGTCGATTTTGGCGCGCATGTGCTTCGATGTTTTTCTAATGAATTTTTAATAATTTGTTGGTTTATTTGTGCTTTAGGGTTTACATTGTATGTATGCTGTGTTTTTTAAAATGATAATGTGTTCATGGCCAGTTTCTTTATTGTGCTTTACCTATTATTTTCATACTTTTCAAACTTCTAACCTTTCTTTTAACAGAACCGTGTAAATCAATATAAAAGTTACTTTTTTGTGGTTTTTGAAATCTTTTGCATTGCAAAAAAAACACTTATTTTTTTTTCATTATTTTTCTTGTTTTTTAGTGAGAATTTTATTTTGTGATTTTTGTGATCGAAAGCATACCATTAAAATGGATTAAAGAGATGATGAAATCGACAATATTTTGATGGATAGTGATGATGAAGATGAAAATATTGAAACCATCGATGACCGATCAATATTCTCCCATGATTCCTCTTCTGATGATGAGGGACCGGTTATAGTAGAATTCCAACCAGGGTTCTAAAGGGAGACGGGAAGAAGCGAGGGTATAGGATGATACAAATTTCATCCCAACAATGCATAGCTTCGATGATTTCCAGTCGGGAATAAAAACTCGCATTAATTTGGAGGACGAATACCTTGAAAGGCAACTTTTTCAACTGTTTTTTAATAAATATATTATTAATACAATTGTTTCCGATATGAACATTTACGCGAAATCTTGAAAATTTATCCGCACCGTCAAAAATTAAAAAGTGGGTCGACACTATGGAGGAAGAAATATACGCATTTCTATCCACTATAATTCTGATGAGCCTGGTTGGAAAAAATTATTCATGTGCCAATGGTTTGTGAACCCTGAAAAATAAAACCATATTTTTGTGATAAAAGCTAAAAATGGTGAGTACGATTTTTTTAAAGAATTTTTTGGCTATTCATATTATCATAAAGCACACATTTTGTAAAAAATAGATTTTTTTTGTTTTTGTAAAAAAAACTCACTCCTCAGAGCACGGTAAGCATTATGAAACTTACTCCCGGAAAGGTTAAAGATTGAGTTAGAGTCTGTAATTAGAGGTAACTTAAGGATTATTTATAAAATCGTTTTCTTTGCCTTTATGTTTGGCTCTAGTGCAGATAAAGTACCACTCCCCATGCTATGATACCATACTCAATAATAGATTGACAGACCGCAAAATAAATCAAATTCAAGTGTTGTAAGTCGAGAAAGTTTCGTATGGTTCTGAAAAAGTGCATGGTTTTTCTTATTTTATTTGCGATGATTATTTGGGGTGTGGATCAACGGTGGGACCGAGGTACCTCATCTGATTAGTGTGCTCAATGTAGGAGAACTGACAATATTCATTGGGATTCATACATGTGTGTATTCTAATAGAGAAATCGTCTTGTAATATTTATACTTGATGTGACATATTTAGTTTTCTCGGTGTTCAGTGTGAGCGTATTTATATCCAACTATTTTTTAACTATTCTTATATCTATTAATTGATAAACTAAAGTTTTTAAGATAAGATTTTTGTGCATAGCGCAAAGGGTAACAATTATTTTTATAAACAATAAGTCAAAACATTTTTCACCAATAAAATGAAGACATAATTTGTCTCGACGCCACCTAGTGAGGGATTTAGCCGTTACAAGCCTTCCTCATATTAATAAAGTTGGTTGTTTACAGGTGAAATATAATAAAAAACCGTAATTATTGAATGAAACACTAGTATATATTGATTAACTTGGTGGGTTTGCGATAAGCCGGCGTAGCTCAATGGTAGAGCATCTGACCGGATATTAGAAGGGTGTGGGTTCGAGTCCTGCCGGCGACATTTATCTTTGCTCGGAGGGTTTTTTCAATTTGGATGAGTGTTTCAGGCTAATAATTATTGTTTATAAAAATAATTGTTATTCTTATATCTGTTTCAGCTTTGTTATACAAGCTTCTTCTGGAACACTTACAGCGGCTTTCAACAACCGAAACTGAACGAACTAGACAAATAAAACATTGAATAAAACAGACTTTAAAATTTTTCACAAATGTATTAAATGATTAAAATTTGTACATTTTTAGACATATGTTTTCGTTGCTCCAACAGAAAGCTGTTACAGTTTTCTTTCTTCACTAATGATACTACCTATATATTTAGGTATTAATAATAAATTAATAGTCGAACTTGGTTATAATGATCATGGAAATACTGAGTCCCAGCAGTAATTAAAAAAAAATATTGCTTTTCAGTTTACGCTCATCTCTGTACTATAATGAGAATGAGCGCCCCTCGCAAACACTTTACATAGGCCCTTGCACACATTTATTATAACAAATTGTTAAAGTAAAAGGCAGCATTACTTGCATATATAATTTACATATAAAGCTTGCAATAAGGAAATCCAGTCCAATTTATTTATTTATTTTTATTAATAATGACGTTCATAGTTAAAATAATTTTGAAAGTCTTAATTTTTCAAAGCCCGCCAAAACGCTTCAAATCTATAGTCGGTCGGTTTTGAGGTTAAAATGTCAAAACAAGGATGAGCTTTACCGTACATAATTTTATGTTGTATTCATAGTAAACCATAACTAAACTAATAACATTATGTACCATTTTAGAAACTTTAACTCAAGAATAATAATAGTATTTGAGCATGAACATTATCAAAATATCCATATTGACAATTGGTTTGCTCACGGATCCTCTAATTTCTGTTATTAATAATAGTTTTTTTTTATTATTTTATTTTTTTATATTGAACAATAATTATAGAGCTTAAAGTCGCCCAAATTAAGTTTAAATTTCACTAAAGCTAAAAAAAACATTTAAAATACAAAACAAAATCGAAAAATAAAAATCTCTGTACTAATCCAAAAACAGAATACACACGTGATGTCAGATATTCCAAATACAATGGTACCAACATAACAAGATGTTTTGATGAGATGATTATTTATTCACTTTTAAATAACGATTTATAAATTCTATGTATAAATTATACATAATAAAAGTTACATATTCATAATCGGCGTTTACTGATCTATATGAATATAAGTCATAATATTTTTTCACTGGAGTTTCTTATTGTTCACTGAAAACATCCCTAAAATAATGGTTATTTATTATCAGGCACCTATGCAAAAGATAAGTAGCACAAAGATGAATTAATTTGAGGTTTTTACAAAAAAACAACCCTATTCCGCATCTGTAATATATTGGCATTTTTCTCAATCAAAATACATTATCAAAAGGAAGAAAAAAAATTGCAAAACTATTTTGATTTTACAAGTAGGCAATATTTTGATTACAAGACAATTTTATTTAACATAAATTAAAAAAATAAGGAATTTGTCGAACATTAAAATGAAGAGCAATGCAATGCCCAAAATTATTTTGTCCCATCCTCATTATACGTGTGTCCAAGTTGGACTGTGTAAGTGAACATCACAAAATTAACTGATAAAAAAACTATCCGTAACATAATTAACATAATTTTATCTTTTCAATACATACATAAATAGCATGTTTAGATTCCACTTTGCAAACATTGGTATAATAAAATTGGACGAATTTGACGGTCTCCGAGGTTGAGTGATCACAATCTTTGGCTACGAATCCAGAGGTGGCGGGTTCAAATCCCGGCATGTGCAAGTAAATTTTATATGATTAAATTGTGTTATTTTACAATTTATGAAATAAAAATAATATGTAGCATATTTGCGGCATGTTCCAGAGTGGTACATACTGTCACTGTCCAACTGGTGAAAGACCATCTGAATAGCCATCTCCTTCCCGTCCTGAATACCTTCAGCCCAATTGGGTATGCCATAGTCACACTGGCTTTAGACGGTTGGGAGCAGTTGGGACTCTTGTGTGGTATCTCACATAAAAATAAAAATAAAGTTCTGAATTAAGGCTGAACACAATATTTGTAACAGTTTAGCTGCAAATTTTGTTAAATTAATTATCTGTAATTAATTGCAGATAAATGTGATAAATTTTAAATTCAAATATTATGTACGAGTATATTATCTAATGCATTAAAGTTACATTTTTAGTTTGCTGCCAATTTTTTTATTATTGGCGTTATTTATAAGAATAAATAAATTGTTACTTTTTGTGTATAATGTTTGTTATAATTATTATTATAGGTATTTGTAATGTTTTTTTATTAATAATATGGTCTCCTCGGGTTATTCTGAAAATAAAATAAAACATTTTATGAAGAACATATGACGACGATGAATTTCAACTAGGCGGACCTTCTCCGCATTAAGAAAGCGAATAACAGAGCGCACTTTACATTTGGCGGGAGACGGCAGCGGAGCGTCCATTTCTAACAGCCGCCAGTCAGACTGGATAAACTACCAGGCCAAGCGACCGCCCGCTGTGAAGGGGGAAGTACGCGCTACAAGCTAGTCTTGCCAACTAGTGAAATATTTCATCAGTACAGCCGCAAATGACAAATAATCTTTAATTCTTAGACAACCCTCGTATTAACATTAAAATAATATAATTTTTTTTAATTGATTGTCAATAAGTAGATGACTTACCAAGGGATTGGGTCGGAACCTGTAAGCCAGCATCATCCTCTTCCTGTACGCATCGAACTCATCATCGCCTTCTTCCAGACTGTCTCCTCTGTCTATTCCCAGGCCCTGGTTGGACTCTCTGTTACTACCCCTAAGGACGGATATTCAGGGGGTTAGGTTGGAAAATTAATCAAGGCACCGAGATCTGAGCTGGTCACTTGAAGTCACATCGAGTATCTCAATGGATGGCTTACTTGGAAGTCTGCTACGTTTTGACAGTATTCATAACCAAGTACCAAAACCTACCAAATCTGTATTATCCGAATACAATTGGAAGGTACAACAAATAATTAAAAAGTTCTGTTACATGCGTCATTCATGAGAAAGAGAGGTTATAACAGAGCTATCAGTGGTATGACTATGTGATCCTTGCTCCATATGCACTTTTGATACAAAATTTTAGAGATGTGTTAAACTAGAGGGTTTGTGACAAAAGTTAAGGTACTGACTACATGTTTGGAGGAGTGTTTGAATGCATACTTATTGACTGGGTTGACTATTCCAGATCCATCCGCCCCCAGGCCCTCCCCCTCGCTCCAGCCCAACTTCTGGAGCATTTTGAAGCCTGTAAAAGTAATAGATTATTAACCTATTAACTGCAATGCACACGGTGAGTGGAACACTTCCCTCCATTCCACAACAATGGCTTCCTGTCCTCTCAAATATCACACCGCCCACTGTAAGACGAGAGACAGCAACCCTCAGGGAATACAAAAAGGCCGTGAATAGTAACATTCCACCCCAAGATGACCTTGCAAACCTCCCGGCCAGTCGCCTGATGTCCAAGGAACCTTTTTGGACTGAAGGCGAAAGACTGCTTCTATCACGATACTCCCCTGAAAAGTCGTGGCAAACT